>PVKS010001496.1:0-93949 GCA_004027875.1 Aplodontia rufa
GGGGACCGTGAGTGAGAGAGAAAGAGAGAAACAATTTTTATTTAGTTTTTATGTGACTTTCATTCCTCAGACACTTCGTTGTGTACATGGTGCTGGGTTTGAACTCGCGTACTCATGCATGCCAGGCAAGAACCGTAACCACTGAGCCACCGCTCCAGCCCCCTATCCTCCTTTTCATCGTTAGAAAACACTGAATGAAATGTTCTTGTATATACAGTGCATATGCAAAACAACATATTTTAAATTATGTGTAAAAATACATTTTAAAACCAAAACCTATATTATTCCATTTAGAGGATTACAAAAGCTCAAACTGAACAGCAGATTTTTTTTTTTTTTTTTGAGAGAGAGGGACAGTGAGAGACAGAGAAAGAGAAAGAATTAATTTTATTTAGTTCTTCACTGGGCCTTTAGTGGCTTTGACACTCCGCTGTGTATGTGGTGCTGGGGTTTGAACGCACGTCCCTGTGCATGCAAAGCAAGCCTCAAAACCACTGAGCCACTGCTCCAGCCCCTAAGAAGCAGATTTTTAAGCTTAGGGGCAGTGACTTGACAAAGAAAGTGATATAAGAAAACTTCTTCCTCAGAAGGGTTGGAAAAATATAGTTTAGAAGTGAGAAATATGTGGGTTTAAATCGTATAGTCCCAGTGACAAAAGGCTAAGGGTAGTTCTAGAGCTAAGCAAAGAGTAAATGAGCGAGGCTTGTTTCTTCTTTGACACTACAATTATGGTGTACCAGGTATCTTTTATCGTGCAACAACACACGGCACCAAAATAGCTCAGCTGGGAAATTCTACTGGTTTGACATGGGTCACTCATGTGGTCAGTTTGACCCCTTAAGCAGTTTGACTAGAGCTAGATAGCCTGAGATCAGTCCCAACACTCCCAATACATTTGTCAGTTTGTACTGTTTGGTCTAAGGGGCCTCAAATGGAGAAACTTATCTTTATTTCACGTGGTCTGTTGTTTTCTGGTGGGTTAACTTGGGCTTCTTCATGCAGAAGTCCCAGGGCAGTATTCCAAGGGATGAGACTGAAAGCTGAAAAGCTTCTTGAGGACAAGGCTTGCAAGTCATCCAACATCACCTTTGCACCACACTATTGGGCAAAGAAAGTCACCAAGCCAAACCAGGTTTCACCTCTTAATGGGAGGAATGGCAGTCACGTCACAAAAGAGTGAAGACACAGGAATGAGAAGAACTGTGACCATCTTTCCAAACAATTTATTGTAGCAGGATTTGTTTAGAAACCCTCCTTTTGAGTTACCAAATTAAATTTGTAAGTTGCTTATTTGCCAACTCTATTGATTTCTATTGAAATAAAGAGGAAACTCTAATATCACACACCTATGTAGCACTCCACATTATTAAAGTTCATCCATAAGTATCTCAATTGGTAACTCATTCAACAAATTTCTTTTGGGTGCCTATAAGTGCCAAGCACTGTGATCTGCTCTGGGGATTCAAAGATAGGCATGGTGCTTTCCATCAAAGAGCTTACAGTCTATGGAGGTAAAGTAAACACTGAAAAGTAGCAACAATAAATCAGGTTATGACAATAACAATAACTTGAGACTAATAAGATAGTACAATACAGTAAATAATTAGTTGAGCTCATACTCCCTGCCAACACTGAGATAATCTTTGTAATAACTCTTTAAGAGGCAAGATAGATTATTAATTATTATTCTCATCTATTTGTGAGGAAACTAAGGTTCATAGAATTAGCCAAGTTACTTAACCAAGATTATTCAGGTTCTAAGTGGCAGAATTAAAAAAAAAGTCCTATTTTCCAAATTCTGTTTTTTCTAAAATATTCTTTTGTCTTGCAAGACACGTGTGTTGTTATGAGTACCTGAAAAACAGAAAAACACATATAAATAAACAAACCCTTAGATGATGGTATATATTGTGAAGGGATTCTGCTAAAGGGACTAAAGTGTTACAGCTTTAGAGATTAATCATATGATATCCATATACCTAATCTAGGACATCATCTACAAGAAGGAACTTTGCTTATTTCCTAAACCTCTCTGGACCCAGAATCTAGACTATCATTTGGGTTCACTAGATTGAAAAATAAGTCATTTAAAAATATTACATAAAGGGATTAACAGGATTATCTAAAGACAACAAAAAGATTTAGATGAGAATGACGAAACTGAATTTCTACTACAGAATAAACTATGCTATACCCATTTTACTAAGCAATGATTTTTAATCAGGAAAACACACAACTTAGTCTCAAGAATATACATATCTGGGGCTGGAGTGGTGGCCTGGCAATTACAGCGCTTGCCTGGCATGCTCAAGTACACAAGTTCAAACCCCAGCACCAACGGACACAACTAAAGTTCAGAGCAACGAAAACCATGTGAAAAACTCAATAAAAATTGATTCTCTCTGTCTCTCTCTCACTGTCCTTCTCTCTTTAAAAAAAAGTATACACATATCTGACCTTCAAGTTCTTTTTGGAATTTATGATCGTATGTAAATGTATGCCAACGCGGTTGTATAAAAGTAAATGAACACAAAAATTTTAGATAATTATCAGTGCAACTTTAGTATTGTTTTAGTCCTTCACACTAAGAAACTGGTACATTGGGGTTGGGGATTTAGCTCAGTGGCAGAGCGCTTGCCTAGCATGCGCAAGGTCCCAAGTTCAGTCCTCATCCCTGAAAAAAGAAAAAAAAAAAAGAAACTGGTACAACACTCAGTCTAACATGGACTTAAAGAAAATTTTGGTCTATCTGTATCCTTTATTCTTTCATTATTCTATAACTCTATTCGTGGTTTTATCTGATCTCTATCCCATGGCGTGTTAGAAAGGCTTACATATCAGACAGTGCTGAATCTATTTGGGATGCTTCCAATCCTGACAGTCTTCCGTAAGTTTATTTCTCTTATTTGGATAATGTTTTTAATGTTACTGTACTGATCTGTGCAAAACTAGACCTTTAGTAGCCTGTGATGAAAATCACAGGTGATTGAGAATGACCTGCCTCTAGGCTCCAGGTTTCCTCAAAGTTTCTCCAGTGGTGGGAAGGGTAATACAGACCAATATCTTCTAATTATATTTTTGAATGGCATATAGCTCTGAAGCCTGATTAATCCTTTCAAGTTGGGAGCACCTTGCCTGGATGCCTCCAGCAGCTAGCAGCCTTTCTCGGAGCTTCTTGGAGGGTGACCCAAGAGAAGCAGAGCTTCATCCAGAAGTTCCATAGGCCTCTATATCCAAGGTGAAGAGCAGTATGCTCAGGAGCTGGTTTCTGGGGCAGATGTCCAGATAACAGAATACCTTCCTTGGCTGTGCTCAGCACATTATCAGCTGCTTGGACCTCCTGGATAGTGCAACTCTGGTAGCTCTGAAACTCTAACCTCACAGACATCAGATACTTCTGATTGTTTCCAATTGACAGGTCCTTTTAACGGCATCTAAATAGTTTTGGTCTGACTAATCCAACAATGCATGCATATTGTACAAATGAAATCTTCAGAATTATTTTAAAATACTTTCTTGAAAACAGTTCAATTGGATTAAAAATCCATTTGCCTTATCATACTCAATTTCACCATTGCATTTTTCAATTAAAAAAAGAAAGAGCTGTTAGACTCTTTATAATTTCAACCATCATACAGTTTTTAATGGTTGCAAAAGAAAGGACTTTTACAATTTTTATTACCTATTTGAGCAAAGTTTTTCATGGATGGTAACCGTATTAGTTTCCTATATATAAATATGACCACAAACTTGGTGATTTATAGCATACATCCATGCTCTTAGGAATCCCAAATAGATTTCTCTTGATGTAAATTAATGTCAACAGGGCTGTACCTCTGGAGGCTCTCAGGGAGACTCTACTTCATTGCCTTCTCTGGTTTAGGGAGGACATCCTCATTCCTTGCTTCTTGGCCCTGTGTGACATCACCTCTTCTCTCCCTACTTCTGTCATCTCTCTTCCTTCTTTCTGTTTTCAAATCTCTTCTGCCTATTTTTCATGAGTGACTTGTGATTTCATTTATGATCCACCCAGATAATCTCTTCAACTCAACATCCCTAATCATATTTGCAAAATTCCTGCTTCCAAAGAAAAAAGTAAAATTCACAAGTTCCAAGGATGAGAAATTCAATATCTTTGGGGATCATTATTTAACCTACCATAGGGGTGACTATCAAAAATTTGAAAAGATTATCATGGGAACACTTGATTAGAAACTATGTGTAACCTAACTATTAAACATAAAATCAGATTTAAAAAGGTTGTGTTCCTGCAAACAAGCTCAAATTTCCCATTTAAATACTCAAAAAGATTTTATCTCAGAGTTTTATATAAATTCAATATTTAATATTTTCATTATTATTTTGCATTCATTTTTATTTTCATAATGCTATATAATTTTAAAAACCAAATAATTCTTTATTAGTCCAATATAAATGTTCAAAAAGTTACTCTAAGTCATCCTGGGACACCAAATTCTATCATTTTTTTTTTACTGTGTCATAATGAAGAAAGGATGAGGAAATATAGCTCTACAAGTTTAGAAAACTAATAGAAATGTAGAAAAGAAGGGCTGAGAATGTGAGCTAAGTCCCTATCTATTATGAAAGGAAATCAAAACGTAATACCTAAACTCCAGAAAGCAAAGAAATTTAATTTAAGAAGTATAATGCAATATAAGCATTAAGAAATATGGAGGTAACTATCAGATGAAAACTGGTTGCCTCTAGGGTACAGAGTTGAAGTAAAGACAAGCAGGAGAGGAGAATACTGGTATTCGCTATGGGCATTTTAGTACTATTGTATTTGGATATATTTTTTTAAGATGTGTATTCTTAGTGAAATAAAAAAAGTTAAAATTCAATTTAAAACAACACCAGAACTTGACATTAATATTTCACATTTTTCCCCTATGGTCTTTTTTTCTAAATACGGAATTTCTCCTTTTCATTCTAGAAAAAATACCGTTACTTTTTATTCCTTATTACTCATTTAATGATATATAATTACCTAATTATTGAAGCTTCATCCAAAGAGCGGTACTGAAGATCTTCTCCATAATACTTAGTTATGATGGTAGGTGTAAAATGCTTAAAATAAATTCCCTAAGACCAAGTTAGGAAACAGAAGTTCTTTATCCTTTCCTTCGCAGCAGTGGCACTGGCAGGAGATTTAATAAGCTAGACCAGAGGCAGAGATATTTGGAAAACCATCAAAAGTCATTTGGTGGAAAACATAACAGGGAATCTTGAATATAGTTGAAAGGGGAAGAAAAAATAGGGTTAAACTTAAATGCTTGTCTATTTCACAGTTCTTCTCTATGAGGATTTCAAAGTCAATAATAAGTAACCTCATCATCTGCACATAACATCATTTTAGTGAAGCAGAATATTTGTTCTGTCTTATGAGTTTAGTAAGATGTCATTTCTTAGTGAATAATTTTTTCTATTTCCAAACTATGTTCACATAATGATCTATGCTTATTCAAAGCCCTGAGAGCATAAAAAGTGTTTCTTTACATTCATTCTTGGCCTACAAACTAAAGGGAAAGAATCCTCTGTCTATAATTGAAAGAGTCTGGAGATACAGTTTGGCACATGATTGAGATAAAACAATGGCATCACCACTTCTCACCAACACTGTTGCTTGGAAAACATGCAGAACAGGAGAACCTTGAGATGACATAGTAAGGACCTGCCTTCTTCAACTCTTAAAGAAAAACCTAGAAGGAAATTATTGATAAACGTGAACAAGATAATGTGTGTTGTGGTTAAACTGTATTCTTTTGAGCCTATTGACTTAAAACCACTGAGAAGGAAGGCTTATCAACACTTCAGATGGCTATCTGTATGATAACTGTTTTTTTTAAGCATCTCAGTTATTTGAAATAAAGGATACTGTTCTGATATAAAAGTTATATACTTTCAAACATAATTTAAAAATCACACTGTGAACAAATGGAAGGATATGTCACAATTTAAATTCACAACTTGTTTCAGCAAACTTCCTGATTCATTACCAACAGGGTGTTAATAACAGGAAAGAACATAGTCTTTCTTTTCTTCAAGTATTTGGAAACCCCATTCATTTTTAGAGTACTTGTTCATCAGCAGTGAACCTCATAGGTATAATTTTATGTCTTTTACAGTTAACCCTGTTTCATCACCTTTTGATTCAAGTGAAGTGCTCTATTGTTCAATCTAGTCTGCTGACAAACAGTAGCCCCTTTTACCTCTTTCATGTGGGTGGCCTAGGATTTAGATAGGGCCAATACTGAGCGTGGGCAGCAGTCCAGTGGAAATTGTTGTCTGGTCTCTTGGCTCAACATTTTGGGCATGATATATGAACTTTTAAGCCTATGACATGTTTCCTCAAACTGTACTGCTTTATGTTCTTGAGAGGGTAGGGAAGTCTAGACAATAAAAAAAAAAGATCATACACATTGCTAATTTGCATACCTATTTTATATTTTAGCAATTTCTTTTTTTTATTTGTTCAACATAGTCTTACATATTGGAGGGAATTGTTTCACATTCATGAACATGACAATACTGACAAAGTAACTTAAGGCTGATGCTAGTCCATGGTCTCCCCACTTTGACTACTCCCTGTTCCCAACTGCATTGATAACCCCCCCTACTCTCTCCATCCAGCTGCATTGATATCCCCCCAATCCCTCCTTTCTCTCCCTGCCCCCTCCCTTCTCTCCCCAGGGTCATAGTTATGGTTCACCTTGCTTATGTAAAATTTCACCTATGTTGAGTTAGCTTAGCTAACTTTCAATCTGACTTAGATTGTATTCTAGCTTCCACATATGAGAGAAAACATTCAGCCCTTAAGTCTCTGAGTTTGGGATATTTCACTCAGCATAATTTTTTCCATCTCCATCCATTTGGCTGCAAATGCCATGATACTGTTCTAATAGCACTTATTAGATTAATGCTAAGGTTGGATAGTAATAAAGCTTACTGTAGGGGCTGGAGCCGTGGCTCAGCGGTTTCGGCACTGCCTGGCAAGCACGAAGACCCAAGTTCAAACCCCAGCACCACATACACAACTAAGTGTTGGAGCAACTAAGGCCATGTGAAAAACTCAATGAAGTTGTTTCTCTCTTTCTCTGTCTCTCTCACTGTCCCTCTCTCAAAAAAAAAAAAAAAAGGGAAAAAAAGCTTACTGGGAAGTCAGCAAGGCATTGCATTTGCCGTTATTATTGTATTCTTTTTTTTTTAAAGAGAGAAAGACAATGAAAGAGAGAGAAAGAGAAAATCAATTTTATTTAGTTTTTCATGTGGCCTTCACTACCCCAAAACTTCGTTGTGTACATGGTGCTGGGGTTTGCACTTGCATACTCAAGAATGCCAGGCAAGTGCCTTAACTACTGAGCCACTACTCCAGCCCATATTATTGTATTTTTATACTTTAGTCCAGGTTTATGTTCAAGGTGGAAATAACTGAAATTTAAAATATTTGCCCCTAAAAATATCTTATTTATGGCTCGCAGAGAGTGGAGAGCAGGATGCAATACTGCAAGTTAAAAAGATTTAGTGGCACTAAACTGGTAATTCAATATATAGTTATGGACTGCTTGCTATGTACCACTCTGTCAAGCACTTAATCTAAAGAGACACACACAAAAAAGAGTGCTTAGAAATATGGCAGCAGACATTGCTTTCTTATTGTTGATAGAAAATCCCCGTCTCAGAAAAAGGAAAAAGATATGGTGAAGTTGTTTTATATCCCAGGACACCAAACTGGTTAAACCAAACTGAATTTTCTCATGTTTCTATGGGGAAATGGAAAGAAGGAATGAAGAAAATTAGAGGCATAATTTATATCATCCTTTGATGGTAGCATATGGTCCCAGAGAAAAATTGGCTTCTAGACTTCTTTTCAGTTTGCAATCCATCTCACTCCAATTCCTTATCCTGTTCTCTCACTTATTCCCAGGTCTCTATCTTCATCCTCCTTTAGATTTCCCCACCCAAAGTCTTTACAAAGGTTTAACCTGTAAATCTATCCATGTTAGATTTCTAATAAATAGACATCAACTTTAGGTACCCTGAGGAGATATTACATAATAGTATATAGGAAAAATGAATTAAAGACATACAGACACAAAGTAGGCAATTTTTCAGGGCTGAAATGTGTAGCGAGAAACAGGCAATTGCTTCTAAGCATGCCGTGACTCCACAATCTTGAAGAATTAATTTTCTTCCCTACCCCCTCATGATCATCCAGTGAGGTATTTCCTAGTTGCTTTGAGAGAGTGACAAGCTCTTTTACAAAGTGCTCAAGGACTCAAAATTTAAATCTCTGTATAAATAAATTCCATTCACAGGGCATTATTTGCATGTAATATTTGGGAATATGGCTTCTAGAGAGCTACTTCTCTGACCGGTTATGGAGTTAACCATTGAAGATGGATAGCTACTTTTTTGGAGATTTCTTGAGGCATTGAATGTACAACATTCTTTGGTACTATATCTTAATATTTAATCTCTCATAAATCAAGTTGTCATTCTTGGAAATTACCAAATGCTCTGGCTTCGGTTAAAAACCATTTCCTTTTCCTCAATCTTCTGTGAAGGTAGAAAATAACTGATCATTCTTTCTTCTAATAAACCTTGTATATTCAAAGACTCTTCATTGTCCCTTATTTTTTGCAGCAGGCTAAGTAACCCTGAGGGGCAATGATCACAAGCTGCCTTTGTGTCCTTTTAACATTTCCACACGAATGTGTGGAACTAAAAAATTATGAAGTTACTTTGTTTAGAGAATGAGTCACTTAAAAATCCTCATTTTACCTTGATTGAGTAAAGTTGCCCAAAGCCTCAAATTCTTTTGGAAGTTCTTGAATTATTGGAAACGCTTAAGGGAGGACTCTGACAGTTCATCTGTCTTCACAATTCATCTGTCTTCACCACGGTTGTTTGTGTCACGAAGTGTAAATGTTAAGCCTGAAATACACCCACTGACAGGTACACTGGTTATTACATGTAGGCAGGGCTTGCAAAACCAGGTGTGATTTAGAGTTCCCTGTCGCAGTCCCCATGTTAACGTTCTATCATTTAATATTCTCTTTCATTTAGGGCCTTCAAGGATCTGCAAAAAGGAAAGCATACCGGGTGATAACATGAGCTATTTTCACAACTGATCAGAAAAGTAAACGCTTGGGCTGAAGACCGTGGCTCGGTGGTTACGGCGCTTGCCTGGCATGCGCAAGTACACAGGTTCAAACCCCAGCACCCAACTAAGTGTCAGAGAGCAAAGAAAGCCATGTGAGAAACTCAATAAAAATGGATTCTCTCTGTCTCTCTCTCTCTCACTGGCCTTCTCTCTTTGGAAAAAAAGAAAAAGTAAAGGCTTATCACAGCACAAATATCTACAAGAATAGGATGGGGAGGTGGCAAGGGAGGATAGTAGTGAGGGACCCTTGACGCCCAAAGCCCTTCGCTAGTTAGCAGGCCGCACGCATCCGATGCTTATTTCTGAATCAGTCTTCACCCTGCTCAAACCACACGTGGTGAGCGGAGTTGGGGTCTAACGAGAAGGGTCGGGGCTCTCTTGGGGCGGCTGCTGCGTATAAAGTTTGATTCTCCCAGGTTTCTTCAATCCTCGCTTAAGGAAGATTTTTTACAACTGCAAAAATAAACACTGGTGCTTAGGTTCTTTGCCTTGTTGAGGTTTATGGAGACGGCAGGGAGTGTTACTAAGCAAATATCCCTAACCTCACCACCGCCGCAGGTGAGGCTTCCACGCGCGGGATTCCCGGGCTTCAGCGCCCGCCCACGCCGGACTCCCAAGCTGCAAATGCCCCGCCCCCTGCCACCTCCGTGTGTCTCATTGGCCAGGCCCTGCGTTAACCTCGGCTCCCGACTGGAGGCTGCGCCTGTCGGTCTGCTCGGTAGGTACATTTCCGCATTGAGAGGGGCAGCTGCGAATGGAGGGGGAGGGGAGGTGTCAGAGAGAAGGTGTGGGCTTTGGGTGCCCGGAGCTCGCAGTCCGGTGGGTGGAGGGGGTCGGCAGCTGGCCTGCGACGGCTAGCGAAGCTGAAGGTGTGCATGTGTGAGGAAAGCGAGGGAGAGAACAGGGTGCCTCAGAGGTGACATTCAGCTTGCGAGCCTTCTTCCCGGGGCGCCATAAACACCCCCAATTTCCCAGCTGCTGAAGGAAGACAGGAAGGTGGGTCTGGCTGGCGGCTTGCGGAGGGGCGGAGTCGGAGTTCCGGCGACCCCTGGGGGGTGTGCGTTTTCCTCTCCGGGAGGTGTGGAGTTCCGCTCCTCTCCGGCGGTGTGGTCCCGGCGGCCGAATTTGGGGACGAGAATATGCAGAGGAAGGGTCAGGGCCCTTCCTGGGGAGCCCGAAGCTGCACAGGTTCGCCGCTCTCCGAGTGTCCGTGGGGGGAAGGGCTGCGAAGCTTTCGGCCTCTCCCGGAAAAAAAAAAAAGCTGCGGCCACTCGGGCTGCTCCGCCGGGGAAGGCGGGGCCGGAGGCCGCGGCCACACGGCTCGCCCGAGTGCGGAATGCACAGCGCCTCCTAGTCCCGGGGTATTTACGGGCTGGTAAAAATGGTTGCATTGCCCCCCTCGGCGGGCCTCGCGCGCCTCCCTGACCCCTGCTGGAGCGGGAGCCGCTGTTGGCCGAGGTTTTCCGGGGAACCCGCCAGGGGCTGGACGGCGGCGCTCGGGAGGGGGCCCGCGGGGTGCCGCCCTCCGAGTCTGCTGCAGTCCCACCCTCGAGGGCGTGGAGACCGAGGGGCGGCGAAATAGCCGCTCTGGGTCCGCCTCTTTCATTGATGAAATTTAAGTTCGCGTGGATTTTTACCTTTTCCGGGAGTCTCCGGCTGGCACTCGTTTGTGTCAGGGGCGCAGTGTAGCCAGGAGTTCCTGAGCAGACTCCGTCGCACCAAGTTTTCCTCTTTTGGAATTGGGGAAGGTTTTCTTAGGTGTCTTTTTTTTTTTCCTTTCTTTTAATCACTTTGAATGAATACTCCTTTAAGTATCTAAAACAGTCGAGGAGCAAGAACACGTCGGTTGGTAAAAGCAGTGGAGGAGGACGTGAGACCTGCCCCGTAGCGTGACTCCTCTAGAAATTAAACAGAAATTATAAGTCAGAGTCTTTTGATAAAACTCTAAAATGTCGAGATTTGTACAAGGTAAGGCGTGCTGCTTCTTATCTCCCGGTTGGCTTCAGTTGAATGTGGGTACGAGCAGTGGAGAGGTTGGTGGGTGGTTTGGAAGTGGAATTGTTAATTTGAAATAGCTTTTGCCAAAATCTTTTCGTTAAATTGACATCTGAGATGCTCGCTGGGTTGGCGGTTCAGATATGTATAATGTGCCCCTGTGCCTTGTTGGGTTTAGTTCTGCTTCCCTGAAATCAGGTTAGTAGTACTCTGGCTCCCTGAATTGTGGCTGTAAATGATAATTTGAAACAGTTTTCGGCTGCTTTTCTCTCATCCCCCTTCTCTTTTCGGGATTGATATCAATCCTGTCTGGGGGGCACAGATAGCAAAGGGAACATGGGTAGGGGGAGGCAGGTGGGTTTGCCAGCAATGTAGAGGAAGCTTTAGTGTTCCCTGCTTCTGCTGTTTGTGCGTACGTGGGTTGAGTCTCAGATTCATTTATTGCGAAACCGGGAGTAGCCCGTAGAAGCTGGAGGTCATTTCAGCTGGAGAAATGACTTTGCTGCATTGCTGTGTTTATTTTTTCCTTCTTTGAAATATGAAAAGAGTAGTATTAAAATTTCTTTGAAATTTGGAAATTCTAAATTTCACATTTACGTTAAAGCGTTAGAGAATGCTCATCACCTGAGCTGAGCAGTAACACTGCTTGTATATATGAATGTGTATGTGGTATACACATTGAAATTAGTGCTGCCTTAAACCTCTGTCACCAGTTTGTAATATAAATGTCTTTTAGTGTGCAAGTAAAACCTTTATTTGCAGACCCCAGCTTGTGGAAGCATCAGCCATTTTGCTGAACACTCAGCTAGTAAAGTTTGCAACCACTTAACATGATTCTTAACAAATGTAGATGTACTTTATTTTAAAAGTTGTCACTATTGCTCATCACTTGCCCCGAAAACAAAAATTCCCTAGTTAGTTCTACATTACTTTTTTAACTCTTCTTAAAGTTTTTTTGTAATAGCTTTAAGAGAATCTGACTATGTTATGGAAACAGATGGGACCCTTATGCCTGCCTTCAGCACTAAACTCAGAAATACCACTTTTTAGACTTTAACATTCATGTTATACCTTATATTTGGTGAGGGATATATTTGGTGAGAGATTCTAATTGAATAAATGTCTTATTGAAGATTAGAAAGACAGAGGTAACAACCTTTTTTGTAACAAGACTGTTCAATACCATACACTCAGTTTTTGCAAGAATGCTAGGAAAATGTAGATAAGTCACTTCCCTTTAAAGTTAGGAATATCATTAAACTCAAGGTAATCCATATAGTTCCGTTTTAAAATAGCTTGCAGAATCGGTGTGTGTTACCAGCCTTTGCCTTTAAGGCTGTTTTTAGGAGATTCTAAATCAAGTGGTAATATCTAACAGTGGCTGTGTGTATCTGTCATTGCTTTGTCATCAGCCTTTTAAAACAATTTTGGAATTCTATCTATAGAATAGTTGTAGATTTGTCAATTAAACTAGGAAATTAACATGCATGAATTTCTGTTAACTATAAACTTTATTAAGGTTACTGTACCCGTGGTTCAATCTGAGATAACATTTACTTGCCATCCGCTTTTTTTTTTCTTTTTTAAAAACTCCAAGGCTCAGTACCAGCACCAGAGAATTGCTATCCACTTTTATCTTAAATAGTTATCTTTTTTAATTGGCAGTTTTGTACCAGAAGATGACCCCCAAATACCTTTTTAAACATGATTGTGCTCCTGTTTATCATTGTTTAAATTTTGTGCTTCAAGTATGAGCTTTATGTTTAACTGCTGCTGTTGTAAATTATAACCTAATTGGCTAATTACATAGCTGTCTCCACGTGTCAATTTTCAAGTGTCAGGGTTAGGATTTTGGGTTTTGATTTTTTAAAAAGCAAATTGAATTCTTCGAATTTTGCTGCAGAACTTACCAGTATTTCTACTCATTTGTACTTTGCTTATGCAACTTCATGGGGAAAAAGTTAAAAAATGTTAAATTCCTCTTTTCGTACTTTGTCTTATTTAAACTTAGGGGCCTTAAGAAGTAGACTTTTTTTTTTTTTTTTTAAAGAGAGAGGGACAGTGAGAGAGACAGAGAAAGAGAGAAACAACTTTATTTAGTTTTTCACATGGCCTTAGTTGCTACAACACTTAGTTGTACGTGGTGCTGGGATTTGAACCCCAGTCCTGGTGCTTGCCAGGCAGGTGCTGAAACCGCTGAGCCACCGCTCCAGCCCAAGAGGTAGACTTTTTTTTTTATCATGACTTTACAGCTGAGGAAAGTTATGTGTTGTGTTCAAAGTTTATGGCTAGTAAGAAGCACTGATATTCATATAAATTCATTTAAAACCTTGTCCTTTCCCACAGCTTTTGTTGCTTCTTAAATTAAAAACCATACACCCAACAACTCAGGTGGCTGAGGAAGGAGGATTGCAAGTTCAAAGCCAGTTTCAGCAACTTAGTATGAGGCCCTAAGCAACTTAGACCCTGTCTCAAAAAATTAAAAAAAGGACTGGGGATGTAGTTCAGTGGTTAAATGCCCCTGAGTTTAATCTCTGGTACCTAAAATCAGTCAGTCAATCAATCAATAAATAAAAACAACTTAAATGGCCTGTTTCTCCAACTAGACAGTCATTTTCTGTGGGCAAAGGTAATTTTATATTGTTGGGGGAATATATTGTCTTATAAGTAGTGGATGCTCTAAAGGAATTCGTTGTAGGCAACAAATGAGGACCCTACAATTCAGCATTTCCTGTGTATTTTAGTAGGTTAGCCTACATTTTTGGTTGAACTTTTATAACACCTCTTAGATTACCTAAATGTTGAGAAAAAATATAAGTGTATGAACTTAAGTTTGAGTCCTGATATTAACAGGTAATCTTTGACACAGAACTTTTCTGAACCTCAGTATTGGGCTTGGAGTGTATAACTCAGTGGTAGAATGCATATTCAGCATGCCTAGGCACTGGGTACAGTCCCCAGCGCCAAAAAGAAACAAACTGGGATAAACCTTAGAGTTATCAAGAAGATGAAATGAGATGAATTATGTTTGTGCGCTAAATGTATTATGTACTAGGTGTATTATTTTGCCAGGGAATTCTACTTTTTGTTTTCCTAAAACAGTTATGGTGACCTGTCAGCATTGCTACCACAAGTATGACCACATGTCATCAGCAGAAATAAACAGTAATGCAGTATGACGGTTCTTTATTTTCCTATTCCAGGTTCAGTGTTCAGACCTGGGCACTTGGGAGTTGATATGATTTTTAAAAAAAAGAAAGAAAGAAAAAGAGTGCAAGGGTAGGAGGGAAGGTAAGCTGGATAAAGCTTGGGTAGTGTTGAGGGTGAATACAAGTTGGTGACAGTTTTTATTTCAGTCTAGGAACAAGATTTAGTGCTTACTATGTGCCGTGTATTTTATTGGAATTTCTGGTGTATCTTTATGATGGGCAATTGAAAAGATTAGCAGATCTGGATATTATTACCTGTGTGTTGTACACATTTTTTAAAAGGGAATTTTATTTATTTTTGCATCTGGCCTTTGTTTTTCAGACACTGACTTGTGTATGTAGTGCTGGGGTTTGAACCCAGGTCCTCAAGCATGACAGGCAAGTGCTACAACCTCTGAGCCACTGCTCCAGCCCTGTACATGCGTTTTTGAATCTCATAAAGCATGAGGTTGTTAAACTGAAACCAGTTAAAAAGACTGGTTTCAGTCTTTTTGTGTAAATCCAGGCAATATATTTTATGAGAAAGCTGCACATCTCTATCCTCAAGCACTTTGACCATAAGCTAGTTGTTAGTTGGAAATGTTCAGTTAATAAAGATTCTTAATGTTAATTGGCAGGAGAGTCCTCTAAGTATTCTTTGGCCAAAAGAAGGTTTAAGTTTTCTTTAGCCCTCTCTACAAGTCTATGTTCCTAAGGTGCCTAGGGTTTTTTTTCATAGGAAAACCTTTCTTTACTGGATTTGCCGCATAACTGCTTGTTGGTGTAGTCTGTCTTCAGGTCACCTGATGCCTGTCTGTGAAATTTCTTCTCCAGTTGCAGTTTTCTCTGCCTCAGGGATAGGTGCAGGGCCTCCTGTTATTCTAAATAAATGTGAGCACTGAGTCTTTCCTAGCTTGTCACATTTGGAGGTGCTAGAGGTCATCAATAGTTGTAGCTTTTTTGCCAGGTTTGTCAGTGGGTGGCATAGGTAATTTTGCTTTTAAAAAGTTCTGAGAGCTATCTCAAATGTTTAAAAACTTATAGTGAAAGAACTGATGTTGTCTAGCCAGCTCATACCATATTATGTACTTAAAACTAATATTAGAGGCATTTTCAAAAACTATTTTAAAATACTATTATCTTAAGTTCTATAAAAATGCCCCTTATTCTGAGGTACTTTCAGGGAAAGCCATTTCAGTACCTCTGTGTCCCTTAAAAAAATATTTTAAAAGCCTGTTAACTGTCCCATTTATTGGAATTCTTTTTGTGACTTTTGGTGATTCCTGTTTAGTAGATGGCAGCTATCCAGGGAAGATTACTGAGCTAATTTTAACTGGAAGGGGCTCAGATGACTACAAGGATGAGAAGCATTTTGGGGCCTGATTGTTGAGGTCAGGCCTTGTCCTGGTTCTTCTCAAATCTTAAAACCAAATTTAACCTGTTGCTGATCATTTAGATTACTGAATACTTTGAATTCAGGGGGATTATGGCATGGATTTCATTCAGGACTGGCACTAGCAAAGTAATGACTAAGACATACCCCTCAATTTTTGAAGTTTTACTAGAAAGGATTTTAGTTAAATTCCTAGTCAGAGTTATAAATGTAAGATTAAAAGAAATTCAAAGTGAAGAGTTGAGCTGATGAAAATTTTATAGACAATTTTCTAACATGGACATTGTAGTTAAATTTTCCTTATTCTTACTAACTCAGACTAACTCAGCCTTTCTTCTAAGATGGGTGATTTTCATTTGTAAAAGCCTACTGAAGAAAAATAGATTAACGAGGAACATTACAGAAATATATATTAACTTGTTCACTTGTTAGAAGTACTGTTTTTATATTCTGAAGATACATTGATAAGTTTGGACGTTAAGTTTTTTTTAATAGCACTTCACAAGATCATTCTGTTATTTCTCTTCAGAGATGAATTGTTGCAGTGCTTATGATTAAAATAATAGGACACTTAGTTTGTGTGAGGAGTATTTGGTTGACCTAATTAAAAACTGTTCTAGATAAAAAGTACAAAATACCATTGTTTTCCAGTTTCCACCAAGTTGTATTCTGTGGTACTTTTTGCAGAAGTGTGGGTATTATGAGTTCTCAGAAAGTCAGACTTATTCATTACTAAAAAATTAATATAAACAAATACTGGAAAGTTAAACTTGTTTATGAAAATGAGTTATATTAATCTCCTATAATTCTGTTAATTTTGATATCATTTATACCATTGGAGAAAAATTTTTTTTTTTTTTTAAGATGGAGGGAGGGAGAGAGAGAGGGAGAGAGCAAGAGAGAATTTCTATTTATTTTTTTCATCTGGTTTTTATTTTTTGGATGCTCAGTTGTATGTGTGGTGCTGGGGTTCAAACCCAGGTCCTCACACCTGCTAGGCAAGCCCTTTAACCACTGAGCCACCACTCCAACCCCAAGGAAATATTCTTTATATCATTGCATTTATACCACTGGAGTAAATTCCAACAATATTAAAAAGAACTTGGAGGTCTTTGAGGATTTGGGATTTAAAATGGACTTGGAAATACAGTTAATTTACTACCTTTTTGATTGCTTGGGATTCTTTAGATACTGGAGTTTTTCTAAAGACTGCCCTTTTGACATAACCTATAATTTTTTTCCTAAAATATCATGTTTTGAACTTCCAGTAGTACTGTTAGAATTGTGTACATAATTGGTCTTAGTAATTTGGTGGATTGCCCGAGGCGCAGTGACTATTAATTGAAGCTATAGTTCTTAAATCTTAATTCTACCAGGCATGTATCTTTCTATTAATAACTTACTAAATTCTTGGAATGTTGGCTTGCTAAGCTATTGAAAGAAAATTAAACTTTGTTTTTTGATTAGGCAACTTTTGTGTGAGAAAGGAAATAATACTCCATTTAAATGCTGTTTCCCAGTACTCTTGATTGGTGATGCAGGCATCTCCTTTAGTTTGTTGTAATTGTCTGGGACTCAAATTCGGCCTTTGCCAAACAGTACCATTGTTTATTTTTCTCAGTCATTGCCAAAAGAAATTGATTGTGCCCCCCAAACCTTTTTGACAATTAAGGATTGTTTTTGAGAACCATGGAGAAATTGACTATGTTTTCTTAGTTAACTTATATAAACAATACTACGTTTCATTTTTCCCAAAACATTTCTAGTTTTTTTTTGTTTGTCTGTTTTTGTTTTTGTTTTTCCTATGCAAGTCAAGAGTTTTCCTGTTTCTCTTTGATTTCACTTTTATCTTAAAACACAAAAACCCCAAACCCATTCATTATGCTCATGGACCTGAAATAGTCATAATATGTTTAGTCTGTTGTTTCACTCGCTAGTCACCACCAATTTGTAGAAACACTATTTTAGTGAAAATGCTTTTGGACAATAGCTCTACTTGCTCCTTGGCCTCAGTGACCTGCAGACAAAGTGGTTGGAGTTTGTACTTTTCTCTAGTTGATGTCCTAGCAAAGGTTGATGTGGTATTTCATTTTTATTATACTTCTGCTTAGAATTTTGAAACTTCCAAAGAGTATAGGCAAATGGAATAATAAAGATGTATGCACTATTTTGGGTTCATTTGTGCCAATGGTAAAATGCTTAGCCTTTGTAATAAAATATTTATAGAGTGCATAAAAGCTTTCTTCGATTTTTTTTCATTGCTCAGAAAACAATATTTAAGGAAAAGTTGAAGAACATAACATGCAGTAAAAGAATGCTTATTCTAATGTCATATGGTAACTGGTAACTTGATATCACATAATAACTTCACATAATAGTCATAGTTGAGTTGTGGGTTTTCATTCAGAGTTGGTGGCATATGCTTGGAGGTGGTGTACATACTGTAAACTGTGAAAGGAGAGACCTTCTGTTGGCAAAAGGAGAAGCAGGCGCCAGGCAGCAGGGCTTGGATTCCATCCTGGCACTGCCACTCTTGTCCTTAGGCAAGTCAGTATCTCTGGCCCCCCTGTTTCTTTCCCACAATAAGGAATTGGACACATTGACCTTAAAGCCTTTTCAGTTTTTAAAGTTTTATCTAAACGCACATAAATCAAGTTACAGGGCATGGATGCCAATTAATTTTTTACTTCTTGGTAGTGGTTTTATGTTGTACCCCTGTCCCTTCTTAGCAAAGGAGTGTGATATGACCCTTGGCATGATTTTTTTTTTTATCACCCATTAAACTTATTTAACAAATCTCTTCTGAATGTTTTGTTTTCCAAAAGTGATATTTTCTTTCTTTTTGAGTTTTTAAGAACTAATTCTATTATATGAGAGTAATGTTAATTATTAATGAGAAGTCTGTTTTATGTGTCAATTGTGACAGTTTTTAAATAAGGTAAGCAGTATAGAATTAGCAAAAAAAAAATTTTTTTTTTTAATTTTGGGAATTGAACCCAGGGGCACTTAACCACTTTTTATTTTTAGTTTGAGACAGGTTCTTGCAAAGTTGCTTAAGGCCTCACTAAGTTGCTAAGACTGACTTTGAATTTGTGATCCTCCTGCCTCAGCATCCTGAGCTGCTCGGATTACAGGTGTGTGTCACCATGCCTGGCAGTTAGCAAAAATGTTGATTAGTGTATAGCTCCAGATGTTCAATGGTATACCAGTTCTCATGAGCCTGATACTTTTTAGTTGTTGGTATCAAAAAGCATTTATTAGCATTCATATGGACTTTTTTTTTTTTCTCCTGTATTTCTTTTTTTGCAGTGAGGAACTTGTTTTTCTAAAGTCCTTTGGTAAACTATATCCTTGTGGCTCACTGGCCAGAATCATGTTGTGTTTCTTGCTTAAACTAATCACTGGGAGAGCTTTAGACCAACCTGGGCTTAGTGCCATCTCTGAAACTTTTGACCTTTGGGGTATAGAATAGGTGACAGGAGAGAATTGGGGCAGAAAAAAGTACAAGGAATACAGCTTCTATAAACATTAAGATAAATGGAATATAATCTTTACCAGAGCTACTTAAAGCAGTACTGGTAATGTATGCTTATTAGAAATGCGTATTTTCCCCACTCCAAACCTACAGCATCTCTGGGAGCTTGCCTAGGAATCTGTGTTTTACCTAGCCCTCCAGATGTTTTGTATGCAGAATAAAGTTTTGGAAGCTCTGTTCTCGAAATCACAAATGGAGTAGGAAATTGCAGCCTTTAGTCATTTTGTAGCACGTTTATTAGGTTTGGTTACTCAGAAAAATACTTCAGCCTAGCTTTTAAGAAATGCATGGGGGCTGGAGTGGTGGCTCCAAGGTTATGGCATTTGTTGGGCATGCGCCAAGTACGCAAGTTCAAACCCCAGCACCACATACACAACGAAGCAGCAAAAGCCACATGAAAAACTAAATAAAAATTGTTTCTTTCTTCCTCTCTCACTGTCTCACTGTCCCTCTCTTAATAAGAAAAAAAAAAAGAAATGCTTGTATAAGGAATTTGTATTTATTTCAGTAGGCCATGAGAATCCCATCAAATGAGAAAGAATTGATTTGATGAGATGAATCAATCCATTCTGTTATGGCACTACCAGATTAGAGTAGTAGGCAGAACAGTTAGAAAGTTGTTGTACAGTAGTAGGCAGACTAGTTAGAAGATGTTGCCATGACCAGGAGGAATTAAAGTAGTAGTAATGGACATGGAGAGCAGTGAATGGAATTGTAGTGATTCAATGAGGATGTTTTGGTATTTGGCTGTAATATGTAGGGAAAGTAGGGAAGAGCCAACCGTGTGACTAAAGTTTCAACCTAGGTGACTAGGAAAATGTTAGTGGTATGAGGAGCAAGAAAAGAAATTTCGTTTGAGTTTTGTTCTGGATAAAGTTGAATTTGAGGTACTCAGCTGGGTATCCAGGTGCAAAAGATCTAGGAGGTGGTAGGGAGTGTGAACTGGAGCTCAGGGGAAAAGGTCAGGATGAGAGGCACTTACTGAGAGTTATCATTAAGAAGATTGGTGAGGGAATAATTGAGGAGAAAAAAAAATGGTCCGGGGACAGAATCTTAGGAAACCCAGGGAGTAGGAGAAAAAAACGGGGAAACTGAGACCTAATCAGAGAGCTAAAAGATGTAGGACAATATTGGTTAATAGAACCCAAAGAAGAGCTTTTCTAGGAAGAATATTTACAAATAATTGAGTTCGAAGAACTACATACAGTGAGAGCCAAGAAGCTGGTTGTAAATCTGGTTAGTATATTCCTCAAATTTTATTCATGATTATTTCTAGTTGCCATTGCACTCCAGAAGTGTTATGTTTATTTGAATCACAAGTAATTTCTGGGTTTAAGATTAAGTGGGTTCTTTAATTCTTTGACTTCAGGTACCTGTAAGTGTAGGCTTTCAAGAAAGGTTGGGGCTCATCAGATGTAATAAGTGGTGAGAGGTGGTCTATGGATGGCTCTACTGCTATTTGTGGCTTGTGATTTTTCTGTGGCCTCTCCAGACCTGTGCGTCCTGAAACCAGCATTGTACTTCAGAATGTGAAGTTATTTTGTTTATACCAGTATTGGAGAGTCAGGGAAGGGCATTGTGTACACTTCTTTGTTGCTGAAATGCATGGAATGAAATACCTGAATTAAGAAACAAAAAGAATCACTTGTCAGATTGAATATTTCCTCCTCCTCATGCTTTATTCCTCTGTTTTTGCTTTCTGGGTTGCCCGCCCCCCCTCCCCCCACTTCCTGCAGTTGGATAGCAGAAAGTCTGATGTTGAAATTTTAGTTCTGTGAACAAGGAAGAATTAGGAAATTATAGGGGAGGGAGGGCAAAGGGAGGTAAAAACAATCACTGCCTGTTTTATATGAAATTGACTAAAGTAATCAACCAAGGTAATTCTAGTAAACCCGGTTTTATGTGACAGGGAGTTAGATCTGGTGGATGTAAGAGGTTGTGTTATAAATGTTTTTGGAGGAGGGTGGTATTTAAGGATTTTATGTCAAAATTTACAGAGAGCCAGACTAGGAGAAAAAATGAACAGAGTATTTTTACTCATTGTGGTAGAATGGCGTTCAGAAAAAAAAAAATCTTTCTTTTTAGACTCCAACATTAGCCTGCCCTGTGACCTTGGATAAGTCATCTATTTTCAGCCTCAGTTTCTTCATCTGTAAAACAAGGAGGGCAGATTAGTTGCTCTTTCTCATCTCTAAAAATATTTTGATTTATATTAAGGTAATAAAATGTTTGGCTTCTAATCCATTTTCTTTCTAAAGTCATGGAGAATCAATTATATTTTGCTAGGAAGTAAGGAGGAACAAAAACATTTTGTGAGGTTTGAAATCTTGCATTATTCAGGTGATTCTTTAGTTGACTTTCTCTTGAAACACAACTGTCATTACCAGAAGTGTAACCTGAGGATACTAAATCGAAGAAAAGTTTCTAACTTCTGTACTTTTTTTTTTTTTTTTACTACCAGAAATTCCAGATCTTTACAAATTCAGGATGGATAAGGAAGTTCTGTACCTTCTGGTTTGTGTACAGGTGCCCAAGATAGTTACTTTTGTTGCTTAAGCACTCTTCTTTATTCTTTATTTTCAAATATTCATTATTCCCTCCTTATTCTTTAATCACTAGAAATAGAACCTCATAGTAGCACTTTGACCAGGGGAGGGGGAGTGAAACAGGAACACAATGGAATTGAAGAGGTGACATTCTTATTATGCTTTTGTTGTTGTTGTTATATAAGCTGATTTTATTTGTAAACAGCGTAGAAGACAAACTGTTATTCTTGTGCCTTTGGTGGTTATCAAACAAATTGGAAAAAAAAAGGTTAGGGATGTTTCTCACAATTTAAGTTTTAATGTCCCCCCTACCCTGTGGTACTGGGGCTTGAACTCAGGGATGCTCTACCACTGAGCTATATCCCCAACCTTTTTTATTTTGTGTTTTGGGACAGGGTCTTGCTAAGTTTCCCTGGCTAGCCTGGAATTTGGAATTCTTCTACCTTAGCTATCCGAGTCACTGGGATTACAGGCAAGCGCCACCATGCCTGACTTGTTTGGGATTTTTTGAATCGATGTCTGAAGGTTGCACTTCATGGTTGGGAAAGATCACAGATAGTATTAATGTGAGTCTTTCAGCCAGCCATTCTAAGCTTGCCTAAGGATCGTGATATGGTAGGTTCTGTGTGTTACCTTAACCCATGTAGACTATTGTCCTGCACAGGGAACCTCTAAGTTGTTTTTAACTGTCCTCATTTAGACAAATCTCAAATAGCTATTTTATTTTTAAACATTGCAGTACATTTAGTTTTATCTTGTATGGAATTTTCCCAGAGTTTAAGTAAGTTAAATGTTTCCTTCACTATTTTTTAGAAATGTGACTTAGTGCTGGCTTTCATATGTAGCTTCAGCAGCAAAGCACCAGATCTATAGATGTCTTTGAGTCTAACAAAAAAAAAAAAACTCCAGAACTTAGTTTAAAAATCATCATAGAGTTATTTTTTGATCTCTTTTAATTGATATGTGACCCTGAATCATGTGATTCATATGTTTGTTTCTTGTATTTAGGTTTTTCCTTCCAAATTATTTTCTAAGCATTTAATATGAGAATTGACTTAGAAATTGAAGGAAGAGTCATCCCAGGGACATGAGCAATCAGGGTGGGAGATTTAACCTGTGACAAATTTTAAATTACCATAAAGTTTGCCAAAGGATAAATGTGTGGATGATGTCATGTTAACTCTAGTTTAAGCTATGTTGCAGTAGCTTTTAATTACCTCTCACAGCTTTCACAAATGTGCTTATTCATTGTCATGGGTTTTTATAGATTATAATCAAATTGTTACTTGTCAAAACATATCTTTATGTTGTTTATGGAATACAAGTGAAGTATGGTGCTTCCTAGCTCTCAGAGAAGTTACTTATGAACCACAGTCTTGGGTCACTTTGGTAATTTTCCTTGAATCTATAGATGTAGTTGTATTGTGGTTTATGCCAGTAAAAAGAACACAGAAAATGGCTATTTTAAGGTTGAATTGTATGCTGTCATCAGATTTCCTTGGATGTTTTTCCTCTTGGGTTTTAATATGATGGAAAGTATATATAAAATACTTCTCAAGAACCATGTTAAATACGTCGTTTGTTAATGTTTTTACATAGTTAGAGGAGGTAGTGGCAGTCTACATTAAATAAATTACCCCAGAAGTTATAGGCTTACTAATGTCTGTTCTCAAAAATGTTTTCAAAATATTGATTGTGTTTGCTTTAATTCTATCTGTATAAATGTTTCCTTCTTCTGCCCAGATAACAAATGAGAAAGAATTTGTAGTGTGGGAATATATAAGGGGACACAATTTTTAACCTTATGGGAGCTATGATTCTGTTGAATTAACTTGTATCTGTAGACATCCCTAGATGAAATGGGGAGGAATAGATAATAATCTGTTCCATATTTTATGAGAAGTAGCAAGATGATTTCTTTAAAAATAGTGAAGTGTATGAAGCAACTTGTGTTGGCATTTTTCTCAAAAGGTATTTGGTCCTGGGGTGTTTTCTTTCTATGTGTTTTTTAATTTTTGATTGTATTAATCTTTCAGGCATTTCTGTTGCCTTCAGTGAGTTCCATCTGTAAAAGAGTTGCCCAGCTATGCCAAAAGTCCTGATACTCTATTCTGACACGGAAAAACAGTGAATAAGTCTTGGCTGAAACTGAGGATCAGGGGGAGCAGGCAGTCCTGTGCTCTTTTCCCTTTAAAGTAAAAATGTTGATGCATGGAAATAGAGGCACCTTGGAACTGCCATTGTCTCCCAAGAGGTGGTTCTTTAGTGGTTCTACTTCTAAAATGCAAAGGGTTCCTTTAATTTTTCATCTGGCCTGCAGAGGGAGGAATCTTTTTGCTTCTGTGAAATCACTATTAAACTTTAGCTCTTTTAGTGAGGCAGCATATTCCATAAAAGATGCTCTTATTAGCTGGTCACAGTGGTGCGTGCTTGTAATCCTAGCAACTTAGGAGGCTGAGGCGCAGGGGATGCCAAGTTTGAGGCCAGTCTCAGCAACTTAATGAGGTTCCAAGAAACTTAGCAAGACCCTGTCTGAAAACGAAAAACATAAAGGTCTGGGGATGTAACTCAGTGGTAAAGCACCCCTGGGTTTAATCCCCAGAACCTAGAAAAAGAAAAGCCCTTATTAATGTCATTCCAATTGTATTGATCTTTTTCCAGTTTGTAGGGAAACATTAATAGAAATGAAATTGTATCCTCAAATGCAGATAAATCTTTTTACTCTTACCTTTTATCTTTTTCCCCCTAACCCAAAATGTTTAAATTAGTGTACCAGATGAGCTCTGGTATACTACAATCAAATTTGAGACCATATTATCATATTTTTTTTTTTAAAGAGGGAACGGTGAGAGAGAGAAGCAATTTTTATTTAGTTTTTCATGTGACTTTCATTCCTCAGACACTTCGATGTATACGTGGTGCTAGGGTTTGAACTCATATACTGGTGCATGCCAGGCAAGCACCGTAACACAGCCCCAGTATTATCATGTTATTATAGTCCTAATTAGTGACCCTGCTGAAATCTTGCCGGAATATCACTTGACCATAGAATTGAGCCTTTTTCATTTTCTGAAAGAACAGAAATTGATCTGTTGCAGCTTATGAACTGTTTGAATGGCTGTCTGATTTTTTCAGTTGGTGATTTTATATTTTTGTTTTAAGATCTTAGCAAAGCAATGTCTCAAGATGGTGCCTCTCAGTTCCAAGAAGTCATTCGACAAGAGCTAGAATTATCTGTGAAAAAGGAATTAGAAAAAATACTTACCACAGCACCCTCAAATGAGCTTGAGGTAAGGACTACAGTTTTTGCTTCATCTATGTCCATGCTTAGTTGTTGCCAATGATGATTGTCTAGCTGGAAATAAGTGTAAGATGTATGATAACATCAAACAAAAAAGTTAGCATTGCTTAGCAATTAAGGATTTTCAGCTTTTATCTGTAGCAAAACCATAAATCTTTTTTTTCCAATCTAGGAAATTTCCAAAGTCACTATTACAATCTGAACAACATATACTTTATTTACTCTGTGTTTTGATATCATTGGGGAGAAAATCGGATAATGGTGCTTAGTGGGAATTGTGAGAAGTTAGTTTGTAAACCATATATCCTGAATGCCTTTTCCAAAAAGCCACTTCTGATAGGACCATGCTTACTTTGACAGCTATCATAGCACTTTCCCAGAATCGAGAGGTATTAACTTTAATACGTAAAAATCAATAAATTATTGTTTTAGTGTTCTAATTCCAATTTTTACTTAATGTTTTGAGGTTTGCTGTGTTTTGTTTCTTTTTGTTCTTTTGACAAAGATTAATTTCCACTTAGAAGTAAAGAAAGACATTGGTGAGTAACAGAGAAAGCCAGTTAATTTCTCATGAACCAAATGGTGTTCCAATTATATGATGCTGCTGGGAGGTGGAGAAGATTTTTGGTTTGTATTCCTGTATTTTATTTATTTTTAAAGAGAGTGGGGGAGAGAGAGAGAGAGAGAATCAATTTTATGTTTTCTTCTGGCCCTTGTTTCCCTGACACTTAGTTATGTGGTGCTGGGGTTCAAACACAGGTCCTCATGCATGACAGGCAAATGCCTTAACTTCTGAGCCACTGCTCCAGCCCCAGTTTGTATATTTTTAAATGTGGCTATTAGCCTTTTTATCTTTTTAGTTTTGAATTAGGGTGTGAAAAAGTCTCTGCTCTACTCCATATTCTAATAGTAAAAGAATTTCATTTGAAGATATTTTAAATGTATCATTCATATCTGTTCTCATTAAATATTAAGCATTCTGTTGGTTGTAACAAGGACTTCTATTTTTATAGCACACTAAAAAAGACCTTGATGGATTTCGGAAGCTATTTCACAGATTTTTGCAAGAAAAGGGACCTTCTGTGGATTGGGGGAAAATTCAGAGACCTCCAGAAGATTCGGTAAGTTTTAAATAAAATATAAGAAAATTTAAGGTAATTTTGCACATTGGTTTAAATTTAGAGGTGGGAGAGTGTAGAAGATTTGTAAGAATCATCGGTCACATCAGACATGGGAATTGCTTTGCAATCTCTGACTCCTTATGCCGAGACAATGGAGATAGCCTTCTACTACTTATCCCTCTTTTGAACCCTTTAAGAATTGCTGAGGACTTCTGATAGTCTAATCTCCCTGTAGCATGCTCTTATAACTTAGCATCCCTGTTTTTGCAGTGTGTGTTTAGTACAAAACATGCCTTAAGAATTTCTTCTTGGTTTCCTCTTTATTTCTTCTAAACCATTTAATCTCTTGTTGCCCAAAGAGTCCCTTAAACACTTAGATATTTAAAGCTCTTCTCATGCTTTCAGCCCATCTCTGTATTGTATTTCAACTTGTCTGCCTCACATGAACCAACTTAGCATTCCTTTCACATACTGTATTCTGCTGCTCCTTATGTACATGGTTTTCTCGGAATGCCATGGTGTCTTCATCTATCAAATCTTTCTCATTCTTGGGGCACAAAACAGATGCTTGTACCTCTGTCACTGGCCCTTAGCTCTGCTGCTTTATTAGTTTTGTGTAAAATAAAAATAATACCAAGTTCTTTAAGTACTTTGTAAGTTCCATATGAGATTTTATTAGGATAATATATTAAACCGCGAACAAATTTGCAGTTGGTAGTTGTATCTGCCATCATGTGGCACTTAGGCTAAGTAGCATTGATACTTGTGAATATATTTTCTTCCATACTATGTCTTCAGCCAAGGGAGGGCATGTATACTGAACAAATGTTTGTTAAAAGGATAATCTAAATGAAGTGATTGTCTAAGAAACAGGTTTTGTTAACTTATTGACCTTTCTTCCCTTTCCTGTCAGGTCTTTTGACCTCTGCTGCTTGTAGCATTTTTTACCACAGTAGAAAAAACTTGATAAGAAGCAGGGGTTGGGGATTTAGCTCAGTGGTAGAGTGCTTGCCTAGCACGCGCAAGGCCCCGAGTTTGGTCCTGAGCCCTCAAAAAAAAAGGGAAAAAAAAGTTGGGGAAGAATGAAATAAATGTAGTTTCTCTCTTATGTGTTGGTAATCTTACATAGGTTTAAAAAAAGAGTTGTTCAGAGCAAACCATTGACAGAAGTCTGCTCTACTGCCTGTGTTTATGAAGTTTTATTGGGACATAGGTCAACTTGTGTATTCTGTTTATGGCAGTGTAAGCTAAATGGAGTCCCTGTTATATATTTTCCTAATGAGAAAATCTTAAATATAGTTTTCAGTTAGGAAGACTTATATTCCCATACATGGAAAATGTCTTTCAGTTCCTAAACTTTTAAAATTTATAAATTATATGTTCATTGTAAAAAAGAAAATAAACAAGTTTTAAAAAATTAAAATCCCTCCTCATTTTTCATCTGGATATTGAAATTAAAATTCCTTTTGCCTATAATACTTGACAGGATGCTTTTTTAGGTCTTGGTATCCTTGGTCTTTGATTTTAGGTCCTATTTTTTGCCCTTTGATTTCCTTGGCCCCAGTGTATGAATTGTGACTTACTTTTTGCTTTTAAATAATATAAATATTTTCTCCAAAGAGTAATGAGAGAATTCTGCTGGATGCGTACATTGTTTTAAAAAGGAATTAAATATAGATTTAGTCATATTTTTAAAACTATTTGGGGGCACGCCCAAGATTATGATACAATAATTAGGCACTGTTTATTTTCCCCCTTTAAATACTTACTCTTTTTGCTTAGGAATCATTCCTAATCAAAGTATCCTCATTTATCTAGTTAAGATGGACTTGGTGTGGTTTTTGGTGCATTTTATTTTATTTTTAAAGAGAGGGACAGTGAGAGGGAGAGAGAAAGAGAATCAATTTTTATTTATTTTTACATCTGGCCTTTGTATGTCCAACATTGAGTTGTGTACATGATGCTGGGGTTCGAACTCAGGTCCTTGTACCATAGTAGGCAAGCGCTTTAACCACTGAGCCACTGCTTCAGCTCCACTTCTTAATTCTTGCTTGTTGGCCTGGCAATTTTTTGTTTTCTCCGGCACAAACTTAACCTTTTGAAATTAAAGCCTGTGTTGAAGAAAAGAATACATTATTTGTTAATTTCAGAGTGTTTTAAGATTTAAGATTCTGCTTTGACAGTGGAGAAACATGTCTTTGGGGTCTTTGAGACATCATGACATATAGTAGGAATTATTGAAGTAGGGTTTAGAAGATAGAGAAAGAAGTAGTAGATGAATCAGAATCTCCTTGGATTTTTCCAGTTTACTACCTCCCATCCCACTTCCAAAGGAAGTTCTGGTAAATTCTTTCAGAAGGCTGTGCCCATATAGCAAGCCATAGTTAAACTGCAGAATTCATATAGAAAGAAGAAAAAAAAATTCCGGATTTAATGATTTTTGTGTAGTCTTTTTGTCTCTATGAAAGTGTAAGTCTTCATTAAAAACACCTTTATTTTGAAGTCTAGGTTTTGAACATCTTTCCTAACTTTGTGAATCTTAAATAAACAAGGGTTATATTCATGATTATTTTGATAGTTAGCTGCATAAATAAAAGAAAATTAAAAATATATATTAAGCCAGGCACATGCCTGTAATTCTGAGAAGGGAGGCTGAAGCAGGAGGATTGTAAATTAGATGCCAGCTTTGGCAACTTAGCAAGACTTGGTCTCAAACTTTAAAAAGAGGTGGGGATTTAGGTCAGTGGGGGGGTGCTTGTCTAGCATGTATAGGGGCCTGAATTCAGTCCCCAGTATTGCAAAAAGTACGTGTGTGTGTGTGTGTGTGTGTGTGTGAGAGAGAGAGAGAGAGAGAGAGAGAGAGAGAGATATTAGAATACAGAAGGATCAGCCAGCACATGTAGCTTTGTTTGAGCATTTCATTGTTTCCTAGAGAGCCTGTGAGACTGTCTTCATTCTGGCTGAGCTTCTGTACCGGGGATGAAGAGGGATGAGAAATTGTAGGGCCTGCTCAAGAAGAGAGTGGGACTGATTGATTCTTCTGAGCCTTAACTTAAAACCTTTTATCATCTGGCTGGCACTGACCTCTGCTGATGATGCTTTCTCATTTCTATGAATGATAATCTTTAAAGAAGGCCTTTTCATTTATTTACAAAAGAGTAAGGGTATATGTGTGAATGGGAGTTTTGTAGGGTCATAGGGTAGAGAATTGGCTTGAAGAGAATATCATACTTCCAAGTGGTATTTAGCTCCAGTAGATTTTTTGGGTTTTGTTTCATAAAATAGCAGTTTTTCTTACTTTTAGTCATACACATTTACATTAATATGTGTATGTTTGAAGGATAAGGCATTCTGAGAAAGTTAGTGTGTGTGTGCAGATACAAATATACAACATTTTTTCTTCTGAAGGTTCACCATGTGTCTAAAATTCACATGTTTTCTTGGCTAACCACCTGACATGATAGGACAAAGCATGGTTTGCTTTGAGCATGTGATGATTTTCTAACTGCGTGGTAATTAATTAGAGATTTGTTTTGTGTATATAGAGAGATAAAATGAGATCCCAAATGTAAAGTATGTCACAAAGGAAGCAGTGACATTTAAGAAAATGGCCTGAGGACATGGCTCAATACCAAAGAGTCTCTTGTTCTCCTTGATGTAAAGTTTTAAAATGATGATGAACAAAAAAAAAAAAATACTAATCTAAGCAAATATATTAATATATTTAACGAATACTGCCAAAGTTCTAATTCCCTAAGTCCTTGATGAATTGAACAGTCTTTAATTCTCCCCCCTTCCCCTGGGCTACCTTCCATCACATGTCTTTCTATGTAGAGTCTTTATTTCAGGAACAGGGACCTGATTAAGGAGCTGAGTTGGTCCATGATTCTTAATTCCATTCTGGTTCCTTATTCATAATTTCACTTTAGAAATAGTAATGGTAAATATGTGGAACTCATGGCAATTCCATATTTGATTTGAGAGACTCCAGGTTGGACCAGTGTCTCTAAATGCTGCCTTGTGCCCAGAGTTGGGGGACAATCCAATCCCACAGAATCCATCTCTGGAAAAATCATAGAGTGGGTGTAGGTAGAAATACTGTTATCTGAACATTTTCAATCCTTCTCTATCCTTCTTCTCTACCCACCACATCATGGAGAGTTTTTCTGAACCTTTGCTTATACATCACAGGGCCTATGGCACCTAATACAGATAATTTTAGCATTATACACCTCAAAATCTATTTTTTATATAAGGACCTTATGTGGGGTTCTAGCCCACATCTTTATTTCTGGTACAATCACGAGGGAATTCCCACTATCTTACTTAACGGATGCCCTGAGCCTTTAAGATTGGTACTGGGAGAATTTTAACAAAAAGCAAGATGAGTGATCCATGACTGCCTCTTCCCCCTTTTGCTCTGAAATTTCTTGGGTGATCTTTTTACTAACTCTTTGTTTTATATCAAATTTAGAACAGCTGACTATCCAATAGTCCCAATAGCTAAGATAAAACTAGAATGTTTACACCAGACATCTCAACTTGGGAGATCTTTGAATTGCAGGCCCCTCAAAATTTTCTCAAAATCATAAGTAAAATTGCATAAATGCATAGTTCCCCCCCCCCCCAGAGTAGATTCCCTGGCTTTCATTAGATTCTTAAAGGGGTTCATAACCTGTAAAGGTTAAGAGCTCTTGTCTTAGAATCTTATCCAATCCAAGAAACAGTTACCAGGTGCCTCCTCCTTTCAGGCATTAGCTGGATGCTGGGACTACAGAAAGAAGTCTTGGTCTCTTTATAGCCATTTTTGTTTTTAGCCCTATGTTTTTGGAGGAAATGTATCTAGAAATAGCTGATGTCAGAACAGCAGGATAAGGAGTCCATAGGGTGCTGTGGGAGACTCACTGCCATGGGTATTCTTCAGGAAAGACTTCCTGGCATTAAGGTAGACCACTGAGGTGACCTTGAGGCAAGACTTCTCTGAGGGTAGAAGGATAATCAAAGAGAAAAAAAACCTGTGAGAATAGTAGAGTTTAGAATGAATAAGCTTAAAGCATGTAGCTTTTTCTCTGGTGGCAGAGCATATGGTGGATGTGTTGCTTCTTTGTGTCTAGAGCCAGAGAAAGTTCTCTAGAGAACTAGAAACTGAATCCCTTTGACTGTGGTTGCTGCTGCTGTCTACTCATTGAGAACCTCTGCCTTCTTTGGGTGGGTTGCACTGGGGAGATGTCAGAAATTGCAGTTTCCACTTAAAATAAATGGGAATGGTGGAAAATTGGAACAATAAATTTTGTTTATTAAAAACAATTTTTTGTATACCTCAAACATCTGTTAGTGCAATATCATAAGACATTGTAAATTAGCTAAAAGATGCTTTATTTATTTTTAGTGGTGATAAATGAACTTTATAAGGGGAATCAGCTATGAGTTTTGGCAAATGCATACAGTTTTTGCTTCCAGTCAACATACAGAACTTGTCTATCCCCCTCAACATTTCCCATGTGCTCCTTCTAAAATGTGCTTCTTCTATAAAGAAGTGGTTTCCACTTTGCCTCTTCTCTTAAACATAAAAGCTAAGTAAATATGTATCTTGCTAATTTTGCCCTTCCTTCATTCACCTTTTTTTGTCATCTGTGCCTTTCCCTTAGTCTTTTGTCTGCCCACTCATACTTGCCCTTTAATTCTCCTGAGAACTTTCTTTTTATGGCCTCTGCCCTTTTCCTCTTTCCCTACCTTCTTTTCTCCAGGGCTGCTCCCACAATTATGTAATTAAACTAACAATGTACTTGACACTGCTTTAATCACTAGCTATTCAATACCTGTTTAAAGCTAGAATGCAGCAAAAGCAGGATTGTGTTAGAGGCTGCATTTTTATTTTTCAGGGCATTTAGGATCATTGTAGTTATTATGCAGCCTCTCTTGTCCACAGGTAGGCCAACATGGGGTTGGCTTACAGGAAAGATGCAAGGTGATTTTTTAGTAAATTGCTGGTAGATTGTAACATAAACAAGCTGGCATTGGAACTTCCATTTATTCTTTTAGCATTCTTTCCAACTCCTTGGATCCTCTACCATTGTCTTTTCTAATCCATACTGAAGTGGAATGTTCTTTGACAACTATCGCCCTAGCTGATATAGGCTGAATGCCTCATAAGGTTGAATTGTTTTATGACCTTAGCTCTGACGTCTATACAAGGATGATGAAGGAGATATCTGTTTGTAGTGTTTAAATTGTTTTCCATCTGTGTTTATTATTTTCATCTATTGCAGTAAAAAATACCCAGAAGCCTTTGAAATTCCTAGAATTTCTATTAAAATCTCCACAGGAAGGTTTAGGGAGCAGCCCATGTCTTCATATTCACCTTGTACTTTGTAGGATCAATAGTGACATCTGTAAACATACTTTTAAATTTATTTATTGTTTTTGTCATCTTGTTTTCTGCCAGTTCTTTTGTTGTCATCTCTTCTCTAGTTTACCAGGTTCAGTTTACAGTTAGGAATATTAGAATCTTGCATCTCTTCAGCATTTTGGAAATTGCTACACTTTTTAGTGGGAGAACAGTAGGTTTGAGAGTTTGGCAAAAATATCAAGTAAGAAGTAGTGCTATTAGTAGATTAACATATAACTGAATAAATGAGAAGCAGTTTGCAATGTTTTTAAATAAACTTTTAATTTTAGAATAGTTTGATTTACTGAAAAGTTCCAAAGATATTTGCTTTTAACTAGAAATGTTATAGAGCTATCCAAATTAATTTTTGTTTCCTACGTCCAGTTTTAAACCTCCTGCGGAGTCAAAAGAAGCAAAAGGGAATTATTGAAAGTACTGATAGAATTTTTTTTCCAAGTTCAAACTTAAAATACATAAAAGATAACCTTCTGAACCTCCATGTTTCTTCTAAGCTATGTATGACTAGACTAAATATGGGAGAAGGTGGAAGTAAGCCACAGAACAGATTTCTGTTTATAGATGGGCTCATTTAAGACTGGTGTCTTCATTGTACATAGTTCTAAAACCCTTAAGAGATTAGGACATATTCCTTTATTTCAAGAGAGCATGAAACACCACTTCAAAGGTTTTTGCTTTGCTTTTACCTTTAATGAAGCAAAGGGTTAAGTATTTTTTATTTAATTATATATTTTGGCATTGCTAGAGATCAAATCCAAGGCCTGGCTCGTGCTAGGTGAGTATTCTACCTCTGAGCTACATCTGCAGCCCAGTACTTTTCATTGAAAAACAAACAAACAAGCTGGCAATAATCATCAACTATAGAACACAGAGTTTTGCATACACAGATCTTTACAGTGTTTGAGCATTTTTATATGTCAAACATTGTACTAAATCATTTATGTTCATGATCTCGTTTAACGTTAACAACAAACCTGGAAAGTAAACCCTGTTCTCATTTTGCCAATAAGAAAACTGAAGTTCAGAGTAATTTGCTTAAGAGCTGGAATCATGATGTGAACTATGTAGGTTATCAGACTCCAAAGACCTTATTCTTGACTTTTAGTAACAGTAAAGGAGCTCTTTATCTCTCTAGTGTACACAATGTGGCATACTTTATGTGCTTATCAACAGTTGTATTAACAATAGCATCAAATATTTATTCAGCATTCATGTGCTAAGCATTGTTCTTCACATATATTTCCTCATGTGATCCTCAAACAACTCTAGAACTATTATCTCTGTTTCACAATGAGAGATATTGAGCCTGAGAAAGATTGTTACCCATGCAAGTTTCCTTAGCTTGTAAGCCAGAGTTTAGGCCTGGATTTGCCTGAATCCAGACTCTTTATGCACTGTGGTATGTTGCCATCGATGTTTGAAAAAAACTTGAACGTCTTTATGGCCTTCCTAGCATTTCTGTATATCCTTGAGTAGAACCATTTAGCAAGTGCCACTCTTTCCCTTAGAGCCTAAAACACTAATTTGAATTTCTTCACCAATATATTTAACAGATATTTATTGAGTAGCTGTGTGGTGGGCATTTGTCTGGGCACTGAGATACAAGTGAATGAGATACATAAGGGCCTAATAACCATGGAGTTGCATTCTAGTGGAAGAGACAAAATGTACAGCTGTAAATAAGGGATTTTGAAGACTAATTTCTTGTCACTGCTTTGGCTTGCCCTCAACAGTTATATCTCCCTGGCTAAAGTATATGTTCTGGCTTATTTCTAGTCACTACATGAGGCTATGGAAGTCTCCTTTATTCATTACTTTTATTCTACAAATCTATCAAATGCCCACAATTTATTTAATTTTTCATGTGACTTTTGTTCCTCCAACACTTTGTTGTACACGTGGTGCTGGGATTTGAACTTGCGTACTTGTGCATGCCAGGCAAGCGCCTTAACTGCCGAGTCACCACTCCAGCCCCCAGTAACTGCTTTTAAGAGCTTACACTTTTATAATATATCCCAGTCTTTCCCATGTAGTGACATAAATAGAAAATGAATAGGTTAAATGCAAGAGATGCTTTAGCAGGTGGGGGCTATTGCTGCCTCATGGTCTTCCTGGCTGCCCATGGGACTAAAGGAATCAATAGCACAGGCATGTAATAGCAAATCAGTTTTGGCTTAGTGGGGAGATGTTTGCACAAATATGTGCTTATTATACAGTGTAATAGCTATGATGGTGGTTCAGGAGACACTTAGCTGACTGAGTTTCACCTATGGAGGTTAGCTGATACTCTCCATTCTCTGAATGCTTGGGTCTACCCTTGGTCAAGTATAAGTTCTGTGCTCTCCAACGTAAGTGGCCTACTCACCAAAAGTCACTGTTCCCAAACCTGTTTATGCCACTTATCTTTGTTGTAATGAAATAATGATTATATTTTATTATAAGCCAGTGCAATGGTATTTTTACTTTTTTTTTTTTTTGAAGCTAAATTAAGTGCTTTGGGAAAACTGGATAAAGATGAGTAGAAAAAAATGTTGAAGTGACTGGGTAGCTCAGTGGTTGCATGTGTGCATGTATGAGCCTTGGTTGCTTAGCATCCTCCACCAGAGTGTTGAATTAGGTTTGGTAAGGCAGGATCAAGAAAATTGCATGCATCTAGAATGATTCTTATGCATGCAGATTGTTTTACAGGTGTATATTCTTGGTCTATATCATACCTAAGGAAAAGACCTTTGCAAATGAATGTGTGTTGATTCGTAAATAGTTAAAATACTTAATATGTCTAAAACTTTTTAGTGATTTATAGTTGGACTTTTTTTTTTTAATTGACTATCTAGAGTATTTTATTCTCCGTTTGTTTTATTTTTGCAGTACTGGGGCTCAAACCTAGGGCCTTAGACTTGCTAGGCAAGTGCCTTCCCACTGAGCTACATCTCCAGTCCTTAGAATGTTTTAAATGCACCAGAAGGAGCAGCTGGTGGGTTGGAGCAGTCTTAAAGTTGAGGACAAAGGGTGACTTTAGAGCTAAGACACTAAGTGTGTATAAAACTTTGCCCAGAGAATCAGAGGTGGACATTTCAGACATTAATAGAATATCGTATACAAAACAAAACAAAAGGTGTTCTTAGAATTATAGCTTTTATAGTACTGCTGGAGCATAAAAATGGATATGGTTAGTTGAGATAAGTAGGGCCAAGTCAGCAAACTCAACCATGATCTCTCAGGAGAGAGAATTTTGGCTGAACTAAGAAGCAGAGAAAACAGGAGGTAGGAACCTTATAGAAAGCTAATGGAATGTATTTTTAGGAGGCAAGTAGGGATTGGCTGTGCTTTAAGTTCTTAAATCTTAAAACACAAACATAGGTAATCCAGATTTCTTGTGGTTCTTGGTTGCTACTAGAGAAATGACTGATTTTCTCTCGTAGTTATTTTTTTAACACCTTATGAGGGGTGAACTGCTTGCCATTTGATATCTATACACTTATGTGTATAGCACACATTTCTGTATGTTTACAATCCCTAATTTCTTTCCTTCTTTTTTTCCTGAGAGAGACAGAGAAAGAATCAATTTTTATTTAGTTTTTCATGTGGCTTTCACTGCTCCTACACTTCATTGTGTACGTGGTGCTGGGGTTTGAACTCGTGTACTCACATATGCCAGGCAAGCCCGTAACCACTGAGCCACCGCTCCAGCCCCTCATTATATTTAATTTGATACATATTTCATTCATAATCATGAACACTTTAATATTTTTATGGTCTTTTAACAAAATATCTCGAGTAGATGAACCATGATTTACATTCCCAAAGTTATCTTACATCAGATATATTGTTAGTCTGCAATTTTGTTGTATTAGACTCACCTACCCTAATTCTCATTATTGCAAAGATTATATTCTTTACACTTCAGGACTATAGGAGGCCTGTGTTCTGTCAACTGAGAATAGGCAACAACATAATGCCCTCCATTAGAAAAAAGTACAGCTGTTCTATTCTGTTTGATGCATTTATTGAATGGTTTATAGATTCAAATTGTGGAAGCCTAGGATATATATATATATAAAATTACCTTTAATTAGCAACTCCATCTATGTTTATAGGTTTTATATCAACTAAATACAAGATAGATGTAAGGAATAGGGCTTGCCTTGAACTAGAGGACTAACTAGTGCACCTGTTTATTGAGTACCCGTTTTTTGTATTGTATGGAGGTGTGAGTCTTCGATGGATTGGTGTGGATTCGTTGGATAGTGTATGATTTAGTGGGCTGAGGAGGCTTTGGGAAGATTGTTGGCATTAGATGGTCAAAGCTTAGGAGAAATTGCAGGAAGGATGGCCTCTGATCATTGTAGGATTTAATTCCTTAATTATCTGTCATTGAGCATGACAAAATCTTGAAAATGAAGTGTTTTCTTAATTGGATTCCAGTTCATCATTTGAAGGACATATTTTAGTTGACCCGAGGGTTGGGGGTTTTAACAGTTGTTATCAGTTTGTTACTTCTGAGATTTTCCTATAGTTGGACATGTAGGTTGGTTTTGACTTTTTTTGCTGTTACAAAATCTCTATGATAAACATAATTAAACATAAATCTTTCCATCTCTGAATTATTTTTAAGAGTAAACTTTTAGAAATGGTGCAGCCAGAGAATATGAACTCTTTAAAGATTCTTGTTACCTATTTCACATTACTTTCCAGAAAGAGCATGCCAGTGTGCACTCCCCCATTCATGTTCATGTGTTTTTATTTTTTTAAGAGAAGAGGGACAGAGACAGAATCAGTTTTATTTAGTTTTTTTCATGTGCTTTCGTTGTTCCAACACTTTGTTGTGTACATGGTGCTGGGGTTCAAACTCGTATCCTCATGCATGCCAGGCAAGCACCTGCCCCTCCCTCATTTATGATTTAACAATTTTTTGAGTACCAAATGTATATTAGTAGAGAACCATATTGATAAAGCCCTACTCTCATCTGGTTTCTAGTTTACAACCCAGTGAATAATTGTATAGACAATAAAAAACACAAAATTATTCACAGAAATACAAATTATTGATAAAATGTAATCACAATGTAATTTCAAGTAGTGATAAATTACATGAAGAAAAATAAAGGAAAAAAGGGCGTAGAAATAGTTTAGATAGGCTAGGTAGAGAAGGCCTCTGAGTTGACATTCAGGTAGAGACCTGTAGTCAGTTATTTTCAATTTCACTGCATTTATGCATTGACTATTATTACTTTAAAAATATTTGCCAGTTTAGATGAAAAATATTTTAGAATTTTCTTTACATGAGGCTGGAGCGGTGGCTCAGTGTTTTCCGCCCTTGCCTGGCAAGCACGAGGACCCAGGTTCAAACCCCAGCACCATATACACAACTAAGTGTTGGAGCAACGAGGCCATGTGAAAAACTAAATAAAGTTGTTTCTCTCTTTCTCTGTCTCTCTCTCACTGTCCCTCTCTCTTTAAAAAAAATTTTTTTTATTTGATTATAAGTAGGTTGATCTTTTTCAAACATTGTCAATTTCTGTTCATTGATGTTTGAAATATTTAATATAGTAAGCTATTTTATTTGTAGTAATTGGTTTTGGGGCTGGATTACTGTGATGTCTTAGATAATAAAAATGTACAGTGTTCAAGTTTGGCTTTCCTACCAAGGGCAATGAAAAATTAATCTGAATATAAGTGACTTTTATGATTCTGGCTCCTGGTAGTGTTTTTGCTGAGGTTTTTACTAAGGCTGACTTTCAAAACTGAGATAGCAGACTATATTAAAAGATATTGAGCACAAGTTATTGGGCTAGTGCTGATGAGTATAATTTTTTTTTTTTTTTGAGAGAATCAATTGTTTTTTCATCTGGCCTTTGTTTCTCCGACAGCTTAGTTGTGTATGTGGTGCTGGGGCTTGTCCCCAGGTCCTCACACATGGCAGGCAAGCATCTTAACCACTGAGCCACCACTCTAGCCTGTGTAATTGTTGAGAGGACAATGTTGGTTCCAAGATTTCTTTCGTTTTACTTTTTACTTTTTTGTACTGAGAATCGAGCCCAGAGCACTTTACTACTGGGTTACATCCCAGCCTCCTTTTTTATTTTTATTTTGAAATAGAGTCTCATTGGTGTTATTCACATATATAGTACACAAATGAGTGAATAAGAATAAATGAATGAAACTAAGAGCTGATAACAAATGAAATTTATTCACGGGAAATTATTTCTTGTCCTACATTTAAATTCTAAGTTTAAAACAAAAGCAGTTTGATCATTTATTAGAAGCTAGATTACAACTACCCACTGTTTTGATTCAAGAAATAAAGTATTTTATTAACATACATTGTGTACAAATTTGATGAAAGAAAACATAAATCTAATGTGGTGAATGTGGTGGGGAATATCATAAGACAGTTTCTGCCTTCCTGGAGTTTACAGTTATGTAACAGTGAATAATTGCTACGGTAAGAGCCGGTAGATCCTGAAGCTAGGAATATGGACTATACCAGATTCACTCCTAAGGCTGAGGGTTCACAGGTAGCTCCTAAAGAAGTGGTGCTTTTGCTGTGTGGTCCTTGGGTTCCTTGATGGGGCATATATGTGTGCCTATACATACACACTACACAAAAGACTTTCTTTTCTATTTTTTTTTTTTAAGAGAGGACAGTGTGAGAGAGAGAGAGAGAGAGAGAGAGAGAGAAAATCAATTTTATTGTTTTTCATGTGGCTTTCATTGCTCCAATACTTTGTTGTGTATGTGGTGCTGGGGTTTGATCTCACGTCTTTGCACATGCCAGGCAAGTGCTGTAACCACCAAGCCACCACTCCAGGCCCTATACAAAAGTCGTTTAAAAATTAAAACTAGGTGCTAAAGCAATGGCTCAGTGGTTATGGCTCTTGCCTGGCATGTGCCAGTACGTGGGTTCAAACCCCAGCACCTTGTACACAACAACGCCATCAGAGCAACGGAAGTCACATGAAAATCTAAATAAAAGTTGGTTCACTTTCTCTCACTGTCCCTCTTTCTAAAAATAAATAAACAAATTAAAAATAATAGTGGTAAAATATACATAACATTTGCCATCTTCACCATTATACTTCAGTAGTGTTAGTTCACATTCTTGTGCAAAAAAATCTTCAGAACTTTTTTATCATGCAAAACAAATACTATACCCACTAAAGAACAATTTTCCATTCTTCTCTAACCCTTCTCCCAGCCCCTGATGCAACTATTATATTCTGCTGTCTGTGTTTATGAATTTGACTACTGTGGATAACTCATAAGTAGACTAAAGATCTCAGATTTTATTTCTGTTGTTTTGAAAATTGCCTGGTTTCTCTTGCCTGTTGTGCATCTTTGGTTTTTCTTTTCTGGACAAATATGACAAGACAAAAAAAGCCTAAGGGCCTGTACTATGCAAGTATCCTGGCGGGTGGAAGCATGAAGTCAGCATAGCCCAAGGGAGATCCTGTTCTCTGGCCATTCTGAGAAATCTCGGGCAGTTTGGAGCCATTTTAGGAAAAGCATGATTTGAAAAGGCAAGGAATATTATCAAAACTTGGATTTTTCTCAGAAGACTATCTTAAACCAGGGATTTGGAAAACTTTAAAACGCCAAATAATGTAAATATTTTTTGCAGTCTCTGTTAGGACTATTCAACTCAACCATGGTAGCATGAAATAGCCTTAGACTGTATGAAAGCTAATAAGTATTTCTGTGTTTCAATAAAACTTTGTGAAAACAAGCGCTGATTGAACTACAAGCTGTCTCTTGTCTTAATATCCTCAAGCCGTACATGACTGAAGAGAGACTTTCGGTGAAACCCTTGCCGAAACCATTTAGCTTGTGACTTGGAGCAGAAATTCATACCATATTATATCTATTTTGGGCCACTGATTTTAAGTTGTACACACCACTACTAATAAAAAAGATAACCAATTAGCATAAGTACCTATTGGTTGTACAACAGATCCTGGTTTTTAAAATGTTAGTGTGGGGTGGGTTTGGAGAAGTGTGTCTGAATCAGTGATGTACTAACAATACCAGCCAACATCTGAGTGCTTACTGTGATCCAGGTACTTTGCTAAGCACTTTATCTACATGATCTCATTTATCTTCTAAACAAATCAATGATGTTAATTAAAAAGGCTTAGAGCAGTTAAATATTTTGCTATAATAAATGGTGGAGCTTAAGATTCAAACCCAGGCAGCCTGGCATTAGAGCCAGTGTTCTCTCTCAACTGCTGTACTGCCCCATTCAGTTTAGAGCAGTCTTTTTGACAAATGGTACTATTCATGCTAGAATTGATTTAGTTTGTTGGATCCGGTCATGGAGAAAACAGTAGCTACATCATTTCCCTTTAGTGTGTGCTTGAGACTCCAGACATTTCTCAGTGCAGCTAGCTGCTAGTTTTCTTTCATTATTGCATGCTGGTGCCCTCAAAGAATTATTTGTGAGCCTCTTCTGAAGACGATTTAAAATTATTAAGTTTTACACACTTATGCTGGAAGAGAATTGTTGGTAGTGTGTGCATCAGTAATGTCTCCCTGATCCTGCTGTGGAGGGGGAAAGTGAGCTCCACACATTACTATAATTCATCCTCTTCTGTAATTGTGAGTCTTGCATCAAAGATGGCACAATCCTTTTTGAGTGTTGCAGACTTCTGTAAAGATGACCTTACTGACTTTTGAAATGTCAGTTTCGAAGCGCAGGAAATTCATGAGCTCTTTGGCTCTCAGTCTTGGGAGTTTTTTGGTGTTCTTAAAAACAGCAAGCTGTGTGAGCTGTTGAGAGAGGGTTGTCAGCATTTGTGACCATTAAAAAGTCAAAAGGGAGTGGCAATTAAACATGATATGCATATGACCACCTCAAACCACATCATGGTGTCAGCTGCTTCTTTCAAGCCAAACGGAAGCCTCCTCATTGGAATTTCTTACAAAGATGATTTTTATATTCTTTGATGAAATTTCCAGTGTAGTCAAGTAAACTGCACAAAGTTTGGTTGTTCTCTATTTTTTTGGGGGGGGAGCAGACTTCTGAAAGAGGGTTCATTAACTTCAGATATTCACAAGTGCCTGATAACTGGTAAAAATGCAAATCACTGGCATGAGCACAGATATAGAGGATGAAGAAAAAGTTATTGGTGAAGTTGTATGAGGGGGTAAAATGAAGAGGCCCACAAGTTAGGGATGATGTGATGATGTGGCATGTTAGAGACGCCAGTGCTCCATTTCTGGAGCACTGTGGTAGGGGACTAGGAGAGGAAAGAGCAGAAGTTAAAAAAAGGGGCCAAATCATCAAGGACCTTACAAACCATGTCTTCCAGTTAGGAATAAATTCGGTTGCATATAATATGAAAACCCAAAATAACAAAAAATCTGGAGAGAGGTAATCCAGAGTTCATATGGCAGCTTAGTGGTCACCAGGAGCCTGGGCTTCTCTGTGTTGCTGCTTTTCCTTTCTTAGCATGTCTCCTTATAGTCCCAGATGGCCACCAGACTAAACTCTATGCACTATGTCTTTATTCTAAACAGGAAGGAAGGAGAGGGCCTTGCCCAGAGACTCCCTGGAAATCTTTTTGTTCACTTGGAGTTAATCACAATGACCAGAACTTTGGCATAAATCGCTGTAAGAGTGGCTGGAAAATGTAGTCTTGATGGTGTATACCCAGCTGAAAGTTGGGTTCTAAAGTGGAAGGGAAAAACAATGATGTTGGGGTAGGGACCTAATAATCTCTGCTATGCCATGCCAATGCTATTTTTTTTTTTTTTGACAGTCACCACCAGAAAGTAGGAGGGTGTGTTTGTAGGGAAGACCATGGAGATCACTGTGGTAAGGCAGTTTCATGAGACTGAACGGACTTGGTGACTGATTGATCAAATGTGGTCCCGGCTTAGCATCTGGGTATCTTGGTGCCACAGAGAGAGGAGTGATGAAGCCATGGGATTGGAGTCTACTGTGCGGGAAGAGGGGTTCTACTTACAATGAACTTAGCAAGGAATAGACAAAACAACGAAGACAAGGGAGTGGTATTTCAAAGGGATGAGAGCATTTCAGGATTTTAGGGACTGGGCAGTTGTGTCAGATGCACCTGAGAATGCAGGAAGAGAAGTGGTGGTGGTGTTGATAGGGTTTAGTGATTAGAAGGTTGTTGATGCTGTGCTTAGAGCAGTTCATTCAATGATAGAGGAGAAAACAAGACTGGAGCAGGCAAGAGTGAAGGGAAGGTGAAGATAGAGGTGCTAATGGAAATAAGGAGGAGGATATGCTGAAGGTAGGAGGACAGACTTACTGACTGATGAAGTCCATGAGAAGGGCACTGGCCGAGGTTGTCTTTGGATGGGGGACAGCTCTTCCTGTAACCAGAAAAAAAGGGGAGGAAATAAGGAAGAGATACAGGGAGGGTCTGAGGATCTGGTTTTGTCCTGTGAAATAAAAGTTGAGCTTATCTTGAGTGTTGAGGCAGTAGTAACGAACTTGTTAGTGGACCATGTGATAATGTTGCATGAATATGATTTTTCTTGTAAAGAGAGAGAATCAGTTTTGTTTAGTTTTTTATTTGGTTTTCGTTGATCCAACACTTCATTGTGTACGTGGTGCTGGGGTTCAAACCTGCGTCCTCACACGTGCCAGGCAAGCGCTGTAAGCCTCCAAGCCACCGCTCCAGCCCCAGCATGCATATGATTTACCAGCTTTTCTGTAATGAAAAGAAAGTCTGGTCTGGGTTTGATTTTTTTTTCTTCTGTTATTTAATTGATCTATAGGTGATTTAAATGACCTAGATAGATTTTGGTCATTACCTTTAGAAACGTGAAGTGAGGAGCATATGTAAAAGTATCTAGCACAGAACTTGGCACAGAAACGCTGTGTGTAAGGGTTTTGTGAATAAGCCAGTGTTCTTGGAACACTTTCTGTACATATGGAGCTTCATTCCTAATTGGTTTTACTGTTAACACAGTTCATTTTCTTTCAGGCAAACTTGCTTTTGTTGAAAAAAAAATTCTTTCAGATTGCAATAATCATACCCTTGTGAACCATAACAGGGCAGGTACTGTTAGCTTGCTTTGGGTATTTGGCACTGTCTCCAGGAATAGCACAAATATGCTACCCAGAACTGGGTTATACCATTGCTAATGGGAACAGTGTGTTCATGACTGTGTGATGAATTTGGCTTTTCTTCTAACTGGAAACTAAGTTGTGAACGGATTTGGCAAGATACAGATCATGGCAGACAGTTTTTTAAAAGATCTCCTTTTCATTTCTGTACAAAAACTAGATTAACATCCTAGAGGGCAGAATGTTGTTTAAATGACGGTCTTCAGTAGATTGCCCACTGCTTTCTTTCACTCATTCCCCAGAGGAAGTTGATGTATTTGACTAATTCTCTTCAGCTACTGAAAAGAGAACATGAGGGACTCAGCCTTCCCTGGATGTTTTACTCAGGGCCTCTTGGGGCTTGCCCCACCTGTGGAGGTTGCCCTACTGTCTGTTTAGCTGCAGTAGTGGCCTTCTAAGAACACTGAATTCTATTCATGTCTGGGGAAAATGAGGGATGAGTGATTAGGATTGAAAGCACAAAGATTGCGCTTAGTGACTGACTAAAGTTATTCAGCCAGGTAACATTGAGACCGTCGGGCAGTGCATGGTACTCCCTGTTGTCTGCAAACACCATCCATTTTTGCCTGAGGTAATGTCTTTGTGTGTTCTCCTGAGGGAGGTAAAAAGTGGAAGACGGTCTAAAAATGTCTCTGGGACAAGGTGTGTCCAGTGTAACTTCAGCTGTTGCTAAGCAACTTTTTAACACTCATCTCATTGGCTTGTTAATCTAAACTCGGCTCCCTTGGACTGCTTGGTGAGGTTCTTGGTGGAGAGTGTGGACAGGATCACCAACAGAGCACTTTTGTTGAAATTCGAGGTGATTTATGTGACAGAGAGCCATGATTGTCACCTAATTTAACCTATAATAAACTTTAGGCAGAAATGTCTTAGCTTCCTAGCTCCGTTGGACTGCTTGGTGAGGTTCTTGGTGGAGAGTGTGGACAGGATCACCAACAGAGCACTTTTGTTGAAATTCGAGGTGATTTATGTGACAGAGAGCCATGATTGTCACTAATTTAACCTATAATAAACTTTAGGCAGAAATGTCTTAGCTTCCTAGAATCAAACAGTTGTGGATCTAAGTCATGAAACAAGTCAGAGACCTCCGCTTGAGATTTCCAGCATTAACCTCAGCACTCTGGACATTTCTCTCATCTTCATACCTTGCTGCTTTCTTCCTGCTTAATATCCTTGGTTCTTTCTCAAATTCCTGTTTTGGAGAATAAATTCTTCAGCAGAACCCGTATTTCAGTATCTGCTTTTAAGAGTTAGACAAGTTCGTGTCACTAAAAACACCACATAAAGAACCAGGGTTTATTGAAATTTGTAGAGGTGGGGCAGTGCTCTACCCTTTTTACTTAGGGTACATAAGACTTCACAGAGAAATCTGGGCACTGAATGGTAAATAAATCTTTCTACTGCAAGCTTGCTAGGGCCAAGTGTTTTTATTAACTCACTTTGGGAATTTTAATGTTACGCATGAATCACCTCATTTTATTCCATTCCAAATATGTGAAAATATGTGCAAAATATTCAGAATTACATTTTAAATTCAAACTTACAGCCAGCATTGGTTATTAATAGGTTCTGATATGTTGGATTTGCTACTTCCAAAGCAGTTTTGGGACAATCTTGTTCAAGCAGCCCCTCTATAATAAAACATTGTAACTGCTGCTCCACCCTGTGTAAACATCTCATGGAAGTAAGTGTTCTCTAGCGGCTCATCTTTGGGGCAGAATAGTGAGAGTGGCCCACCGTCTCTCAGCTCACAGCAAAGTAATTGAAAAGTCTGAATGAAACATTGAATGGTGCTGATTCCTAAATCATTCTCTCACCCCATTTGTCACTGGCAATTGAATAACACTTTTTTTCCCATTGTATATTTTTTCAATCAGATATATTTTTAGCAGAGTTGAATTCATCAATGGTATTGTGCTTTAAAACTTAAAGGCTGATTATGTCTGCATGACTAAGTATAGAAAGCAGCAACATAACATTTAATTTTTGTAACTAAAATTTAGAACGAAGCTTCCCAGTAACACGTTTCTTGAAGGAAACTTGTACCTAGGACTAAAAACTTGAATAAATATTAAGAATTCTGTTTTCACTTATTTAAAAAAGTTGGCAGTCTACAAAAATAGAAGGAAAAACATTCCTTCTATTTATTTAGAAAAAAGAAAAAAGCAGGGCTGGAGCAGTAGCTTGGCGGTTACAGTGCTTGCCTGGCATGTGCAAGGATGGAGTTTCAAACCCCAGCGCCATGTAGACAATGAAGTGTCTGAGCAACAAAAGCCATGTGAAAAACTAAATAAAATTGATTCATTCTCTCACTGTCCCTCTCTCTTAAAAAAAAAAAAAAAAAAGCATATTTAAAGCATTAAACAGGTCAGAAAATTTTGAGTTAGTAATTTTACCTAAAATGAATACAAGAATTAGGGGTTTTTAGTTAAACTGATTTTCACACCCTTGAGAGATCTCTGTAAATATTTGATTCTTGCTGTGAAGTGAAAATAAACTGCTAAATGGAAATTCTTGACTTCTACAAAAGAATTGGAAAATAATTGGCTTGGTCCCATTTGCTAAGTCTCTTTTGAATAAATATAATGTGCTCCCAAAATTCTTAATTGAAGCCATAACATCACAGTGGCATTCCCTTTATTGACCAGTTAATTCCAACAGCTCAGCTAGAAAGAACAATCAACATCCCTGTTTTATGAGGTGACAAGGTTCTAGCTGTCATCTACTCTTACTTTTGTTAGTGGAGTAACATTTAATTTGAGACTTTTTCTCCCATGTAATATTACCAGTTTCTTTGAAATGATGAACAAATGTTCATGGTAGTAGAGTTAAGACATCTTCAAGGAATGCCTTTCACTGGGCCTTGGGCACTTTTTGTGTAGGGGTCCAAGTTGTTCTTGTCACCCCCAGTTTGCCCTCACCCAAACCAAGTGCTGCAAGGGGAATCAACCGGTGTGGTCTGTGTGCTTTCCGTCTCCCTGTCCTCTTAGTCCTTGGCAGTTAGCATTCCAGTATTTAGGTAGCACCTGCTGGATTGTCCACAGTCCTGTCTCCTCCTCCGGTCTTCACTGGCATTGGCCCTTCTGTGGTTCACGAACCAGAATGGCTACTGATTGCTGCTTAGCAGCATTTACCAGGAAGACTATCATATCAGGAAACAGTTCAAAATGAGTGATAAGTAGGGATAACCAGTAGAGAGCCTTGAAAAGTGCTTCATGTTCCTCTGTGTACGATATATACATGTGTGTTTGACCAAGCATAAAGAGATTTTTGCCACCATAGGCTTAGCTTACTGGAGTGGGAACCCATCAAGATCTTTCCCAATCACCTGCTCCCCCCCTTCTCATTCACAAATACACACCCCAGCAGGCTGCAGAATAAATAACAGCTAGTGTTCATAGAGCACCTACTGGTTGGCTTTATTTTTTTAGTCCACTCATGCGTTATATGTCCTATACCATGATGTAACTGAAGAGTCCACATGAAGATCTATTTCAGTAAATAACCAAAATGTCACGTAAGTAGAAAATACGTTGTGATCTTTTGAAAAGCTTTCATTCTTACTATAAATTCCTGAGACTTGTTTGTACTTGTTTTGAACAGCAACAAAAATTGAGTCTCTACTTTGTCATTGTTCTTTTCCTATGAGGGAGAAGTTAAAGTTAAGGCTCTCTGCTCATAGAAGGAGTTGAGGATGTAGGAAAGAGATTGTGTGGGAACTTGTCTCCATCCCTGCCCTTATTCTCTCCCAGGGAATTTCTTGGAACAATGAGAAGACTTAATTTTCCCATAAAAGCCAAGAGTTAAATTCTTTTATATATATATATCTTTAATTAAGAAGTTGAGTTATGGGGCTGGGGCGATGGGTCAGTGGTTAAGGTGCTTGCCTGGCATGCGCGAGTACATGGGTTCAAAACCTAGCATCTAGCAGACAAGGAAGTGTCGGAGCAATGAAAGCCAAATGAAAAACTAAATAAAATTGATTCTCTCTCACTGTCCCTCTCTCAAAAAAAAAAAAAGCTGTTATTGTACAATCATAAATGCATATAAAGTAACAATATTATATGCATTTGTTCTTAAACCAGATGTCACCCACACTCCAGTCTCTTGATTTTTCTATATTTTGCAACTATGACATAGAAGTGGAATAAATGCTCAGATTGTGAATTTTCCAGAATTAAGTGAAAGAATTAAATTCTTAAGGAATTCTGTGCCTTCCCAGAAGTGTGACAAACCCTGTGCCATCTTCTGAAGGTCAGACCTGGGGCTGAATGGAGGAGAAAGGCAAAGAACAAGTGTTTTGGTTTTTGCCTTCTATGGCAGGAGAATAACATATGATTAAAGGTATTATTTAGAATTGAAGTAGATCATAGTGCACCAGAAATCCTTAGATTTTTGATTCATTTTCTGTATCTCATTTGCTTTGTTGAAGCAAATTGGAAATTCTGTTATTGAAGATCATCCAAGAGACTTGGATGTTCCCACCAGCCAGACAAGTGTTCGTAGACTACAACTCTTTTCCTTTCTTGTACTTCATTATAATGTAAATGTGAGCAAGGGAAGTTGCCTGTTGAGTACTTGATTTTGAACCAGAAGGGCCTCGTGACATTAAAGGAAATGTGGGTGAAACTTTGCACAGAGAAATCAAAACTTTTTAAGGAAGAATTTTGAAAATAATTCCAGGATTGATTTGCTTTAATGTTTCATAAAGCTATTTGAATTACTCCTAGTATTTTATTTTCCTTCTTTCAGATTCAACCCTATGAAAAGATAAAAGCCAGGGGCTTGCCTGATAATATATCTTCTGTGTTAAACAAGCTGGTGGTGGTGAAACTCAATGGTGGTTTGGGAACCAGCATGGGCTGCAAAGGCCCTAAAAGTCTGATTGGTGTGAGGAATGAGAATACCTTTTTGGATCTTACTGTTCAGCAAATTGAAGTGAGTAATGCAACCCTCATTGATATACTAAAATAGTTTTTAGTTTATCATGTTATATTTAAATGTAGCAGATATGAATTTGAGCTAGTCAAAGAGCTTGCTATCTTTAGCCTCTTTAACAGTGTTAAAAAAAGGTTTAAGGTCACGTACTTAGGGTGATAGATAAAAGCTTTTGCTCTGAAATAGCATTTGTGGTTGGTGAAATTTCTGGGTCTGTTCGGACTGTGCTTTGATCTGCCCCCTTTCATCTTTTTTTTTGGAGAGGGACCACAAGAAAGAGAAAGAGAGAACCAACCTTTTATTTAGTTTTTCATTGGCTTTCGTCACTCCAATACTTGGTTGTGTATGTGGTGCTGGGTTTCGAACTTGCATCCTTGCACATGCGAAGCAAATGCCTTAACCGCTGAGCCACGGCTCCAGCATCTCACCCCCTTGGCTGACAGCCTTCATCATGGATGGGTTGGTCTACCTTTATTAAGCCCATTTGGTAAGCTGGGGAAGATATCACATACCTAGTTGGATGCCATGAATGCCAAGAACTGTGCTTGGTGGCCCTCTTAGGACAAAGTCATTAATCATAGACCATAAGCTCTTCAAGGGCACTGTTCCTATCTTTTCCATCTTTGTGTTTTATCTAGTATGTTGCTAGCAACCATAATCATGGCATAATCAGCAGAAGCAGTGGCTAATATCCAGCCCTTAATGTGTACCAAGTACTCTGAAATCTTCCCCAAAATTGACTCATTTGTCCCTCTCAACAACTGAGTGATGTATTTATCATTTTCCCATTTTACAGATGAGGGAACCATGGTGCAGAGAGGTTATTTCCCAAGTTCCCTAGCTAGTTAATAAATCCAGAATCAAAACATGAACATAGTTTAGTCTGACTTCTAAGAGCATGCTTTTTCTCCATTTTGTCTTTGCTCTTCTGATTGAAAAGATTTCAGATGAGGTGTGATTCAGAATTTTTGAGCATTTATCTTGAGAACAGAGAGCCAGATCTTTGTAACATCTATATTTTCCTCCTCACAGAACATAAGAGTCAATGCTTACTCAGGCTGCAGAGCACTCTGGCTGTGCACACACCTTGAGAGTAAGCTGCCTGGAGGTACCAAGCCGGGCCTCAATTTAGTCAGCCATGAAATGCAGTCAGTAGTTAGTCTCAAAGGTCAAAGGGTTGTGAGTTCTTGAGTAAGTACACGATGGATGACTTACTTAACAAAATGTCTGGCTGATGCAAAGTAGTTACTTATGTCAAATGTATATATTTGGATATATTTCATCTATATGCATAGGTGAAGTTTTAGAAATTTTGTGATTAATCATTTACATAAGCAAAGGAAACAAATCTGGGTAATTTGATTGTCATTTTCCTCCCTAGCATTTGAACAAAACCTTCGATACTGATGTTCCTCTTGTTTTAATGAACTCTTTTAACACTGACGAAGATACAAAAAAAATACTACAAAAATACAATCATTGTCGTGTGAAAATCTACACTTTCAATCAAAGCAGGTAAAAGGAGTAAAAACACCAATGTGGGGTAGTGTTATTTCTGGAGAAAGATTTCTTTACCTTATTTTTAACAGCAGTCTCAAGATGTGCATATGCAAAGGTCATTGATTGCAAGTGCTTGATACATTTCAAAGTTGAATATTTGTTAATATCTATGATTGTTATAATCACACCTTTGTTCTGTAATTTTAAGAGTGTTCCATGTCTAAAACATTTGAAGTTAGCTTGTAGCTCTTTGCTTTCTGAGGGCATATTTGGTGTTTAGCTGGGTCTATGGAAGAATTTCTACATTCTGTAGTACTGATAACCTTCACTCTTATGAGAATTTCTTCATCTTGAGTAGGCCTGGGGATAATTTAATAAATTCTGGAGAAAACCATGTACTTTGGGGGAGAAAGAGTGAGTAGAAAGGAATTCACAGATGGATTGTGATAAAGCCTAGGCATCTGGGGAAATAAGCTTCTACTTAAAAATGGGCACAAATCCATATAAACTTGAAGGGATAGATCTAAAGTTGTTCAGTTATGTTTTTTAATCCATTTTCCCATGGAAACTTCTTATATCACAGATGCATCGTCTCCGTTCTTCAGTATATTGTCCTGTTTTCTCCTGCCTTCCTCTCCCCACTGTCGTTCTTTACCCAAGTGCTCATTGATGACGGGAAGCACACACCCAGGGTGCTAATAACCTGCTGCTGATTTTTTGAGGAAGAAAGAGAACCGTTCCTGAATATATCTGTAAAAACGGGCAGCTTTCCCCAGATAGGTGTACAGGGAAAAGAACTGTTGTAAATGCAAAAAGCTTAAGAACATAATATTTTCCTCCTCTTGAGTTATAAAACATTAATTATCTTAAAAATGTCTTCCCATCAGTGTATCCATGGAAAAAAATTTTGCAGCAATTATTACTATCTAAAAAATTATGAACAATGTCAGAAATTTTCTTCATTAGATTCATAATTCAATTACTATTGATAGACTGAAAAAGACTCTTTTAAGACTAATGCATTGTTTTACTTGAAGGTCTAGAGTGCTTTGTGGGGTCAATAATGCAAAAGAACTTTCTCTCTCTTTAGGTACCCGAGGATTAATAAAGAATCTTTACTTCCTGTAGCAAAGGATGTATCTTACTCAGGGGAAAATACAGAAGCTTGGTACCCTCCAGGTCATGGTGATATCTATGCCAGTTTCTACAACTCTGGTTTGCTCGATACCTTTATAGGAGAAGGCAAAGAGTATATTTTCGTGTCTAACATAGATAATCTGGGTGCGACAGTGGATCTTTATATTCTTAATCATCTAATGAACCCGCCCAATGGAAAACGCTGTGAATTTGTCATGGAAGTCACAAATAAAACACGTGCAGATGTGAAGGTAAATATTAAGAGGAAGCAATTTGGGGATTTGTTTTCACATTCATAAGTTATATACTTAAAGCTTTTTCTTTCTAATTTGAAAGCTTCTATTTTAAGCAGAACACATTCATCCACTTGACTTCATTGTAAAATAGAGTGAGATGGTATTCTGTGGAGTAATTTAAGTTCTGTCTGACATAACAACGTGTATTTATAAATGCAAAGTTAATGGCATTAGAACCATCCTTGCTTTTTGGATAATACATCAGTAATTTTAAGTGAAATAGTTTCATATACATTTTATGGAATAAAGCTGAAACATGTGAAAGCACTTTCATTAAGTTTGTTCAGACATTTAATATTCTTGTCCGACACTCGTTTGTTGTCCCTCTCATGAAAACTTTTCTACAGAACATATCAAATTTTGTCACTTTAATCTTTGTAGTACTTATAAAAATGTCATTGTTTTTGTGCAATTCACATTTGTTTAACCTGGCATGTTTGGTGGTCATAAAACTTGACCTTGAATGAAGTGGCACACAAGATTTTACTACTTACCCACAGAGTGAGAAAAACAAGCAGTATATGAATACTAAAGCAGTCAGTCCCTGGCCTGGATTCTATGCCCCTTGGAAATGTCCCCCTCTTCTGCATGGCATGTCCTAACGGATGAAAGAGCATCTCTAGTCGGAGGCCACTTACCTACTTGTACATCTGTTTCCTCTATGCTCCCTTTGTCCTAGAGCTAGTCAGAGCAGGGCCTCAGGGGGTAGGACTGTTTTGTGACAAGCAAGGTGTGAGAACTAGAGGAATGATTATTCCTCTAGCAGACCTTAGGCAAGTGAGGAAGACTGATCTACTTCCAGTGCTTTAACTGGAGACCAGATGGCGTGATATACACTGTAAAATGGCAATGAGTCATTTTCCTTTATTCTATCTTAAAGTATGTCACTTTGTATTCTTGGAGATTGTACCATCAATGTCTTTTATATTCTATAAAATTAAGCAGGATAGTATGGTTGTGATGGGGAAAGATGTGGAAGCACTCATTATTTTCTCCCTTTCTAGGGCGGGACACTCACTCAGTATGAAGGCAAACTGAGATTGGTGGAAATCGCTCAAGTGCCAAAAGCACACGTGGATGAGTTCAAGTCTGTATCAAAATTTAAAATATTTAACACAAACAACCTATGGATTTCTCTTGCAGCAGTTAAAAGACTGCAGGAACAGAATGCCATTGACATGGAAATCATTGTGAATCCAAAGGTAAGCCAAAGTTGTGGCTCATTGGTTTTCCTGGTTCTAAAGATCATAGCAAGCTGTACACAGACTATAGGTTCCTGCCTCTGCCCTCTAGAATCTGCATTCATCTCTGTAGTGTGCCCTTATTTGACCTTAGGCTGTGATAGTAGCAAGAGCTTTGGGCTCAAAAGTAGAAAAAGACCCACCTCAGTCTTAAGTTATTTATCTGATTCTCAGCTGTTTGCCCATACAAAGCTTGAATTAATTTTTGGAACCTTTGGTTCTTTATGGTATAATGAGAATAATAATACAGAATCAGAATTATGAGTCCAAAAAAAATCTCATATAATAGGTGCTTGATAAATGTCAGTTCTCAAAATTAGATTTCCCTCATTGGATCTCTGAAAGCACTTCCCAAATATTAATTGGTACACATGGAACAAATCTGTAAGTTGTAGGTACCTAAAATCTGTGTTTTCCCCCTGCCCCTCCCTCTTATTTTTTCAGACTTTGGATGGAGGCCTGAATGTCATTCAGTTAGAAACTGCAGTAGGGGCCGCAATTAAAAGTTTTGAGAATTCTTTAGGTATCAATGTTCCAAGAAGCCGTTTTCTGCCTGTCAAAACCACATCAGATCTTTTGCTTGTGATGTCAAACCTCTATAGCCTTAATGCAGGATCTTTGACGATGAGTGAAAAGCGGGAGTTTCCTACAGTGCCCTTGGTTAAATTAGGCAGTTCTTTTACAAAGGTATGTAACTATAAAGATAATTATAAAGATAGGTATGATACTTATGGAATTTAGTCTTCACTACTGAGCTGCTGTATTTCCCCACTTTGATGTCATTTAAAGGAATTGATTATAAAAGATAAAAGATGTATCTTACTTTTGAAATTTGATTGCTATAGAGAATGTTTAAATATCTTCTGTCCCTCCCACAACCAGTATTGCTTCATCAGTGGGAAGAAGTTAATTCTGGTTTAACTGATATTAACTGAGCTCTTCTCATGCGCTAGACAGTATGCTTTGGGGGGGGGGGTTCAGTAGTAAACAAGAGAGAATAATAAAATTCTTACCTTCAGGGAACTGTCATTCTAATGGGAGGAGGAGGAAAATAAGCAAATAAATACAGTGTGCCAAGTAGCAAACAATCTGCAGAAACATAAAGCAAGAATAGGAAATGCATGTATGGGGAGGGTGTAATTTTACATTGATTGGGTAGCCGCAGACAGCCCCACAAGGAGTTCAGTGAGTATATCATGCAGGTATCTGGGGCAAAAACCCTTCCAGGCAAGGGGAATAGGTAGATATAGCAAAACCTTGCTCTAATGTAAGTGAAAATTGAATTCCATAAAGTGTTGTGAGGTTAATGAAACAGTAGGGATGTGGTGTCCAGCTATACCATCCAAGTCTGTTGTAGTCCTGGATGGGGTTTGGTGCCACCTGGTATGGACTAGATGACAAATTGAATAGAAAACTGTGTACTGAAAGTCAAATGGGAAAAAAAAAGTTTCAAGATCTTTCATCAAATGCTGCTAATTCAAGTAAGATGGATAAGAACTGACCCAGTATATTATCAATATAGAGGTTTGGGAGTATGACTGGATGGATTGGAGAGAGAGGAGAAAATTGGAAAGATGAATGTTGAACTTATTCAAAAGTTTTGTCTTAAACAGAATTTAGGCAGTAGTTAGAAAGGGATATAAGATTTGAGAGGTTTAATTTTGTTTTTTAAATATGGAAGAATTTGCTGGGCATGGTGGCACTTGCTTGTAATCTCAGCCTGGGTAGAGTGAGACAGAAGGATCACCAGTCTGATTGCCAGCCTGGGCAATTTAGTGAGACCCTGTCTCAAAGTTTTTTAAAAATTGGCTGGAGATATAACTCAGTGTTAGTCCATCGTATGTGAGGCCTTGGATTCAATCCCCAGATATTGCAAAACAAAACAAAAAACCATACACATACATATACACACATTTGTAAATATGGGAGAATTTACTTATACATTGATGGGAACTGATACAACCAGGAGGCAAAAACATTGTAGAAAGAGTCTCTGGAACAATATTCTTGAATAAGCATAAGAAGGAACCTAATACACATTGGAGAGGTTGGTTTAAGTCAGTAAAAATACTCCAACCCCAATTCTGGGAGAAAAGGGTAATGGGCTAGGAGGCAGGATGGTGGTGGTTGAAGCTAAAGGAAGTTTTCTGATTACTTCTATTTTCTCAGCAAAATGGGGAATAAGGTCACATAGAAAAATCTTTAGTGCTTGTAAATCCAAATTTAAGAGGCAAAGATAGGGACTGGAAAGGTCTCAGCAGTAGAGTGCTACTCGGGCATGTGTGATTATTCAGGTTTGAACCCCAGGACCTTATATACAACTAAGTGGAGGAAAAGCAAAAAAACAGATGAAAAATAAAAACTGACTCAAAAAGAAAAGAAAAGGGAAAGATAAAGATAATTTATAATGGTGATTTGTGTTATTGTGCTTCCTAAAATGTGTACCACTTCTGAATTCTGCCCATCCCATAAAACCTAGCTCCAGTTTAGTCTGCTTCAGACCATAATAATACCCTCTCTTCTCCAGCTAAATCCAGACTACGTGAACTACTCAATCTGACTTTTAGCATGATGGCCGATTAGAAAAAGATAATCTGCTCAACTATGATTGCTTGATTATAGGGACAGGGTTCATATGTACTGGTTTCTCTTGTACAGGTTCTTATATGTAGTGAGTCCTTAAAAAATAGATGCTTCTCACAGAAGACCTGAGCACGGCATAAAAGTTTTACAGTTCAGTTAAACTGTCTTGTTAATATAATTCCTATTCTTCTGTGAACTCATTTTTGAAATGTATGTCTTTTTTTTTTTCTACTTAAAGGTTCAAGATTATCTAAGAAGATTTGAAAGTATACCAGATATGCTTGAATTGGATCACCTCACAGTTTCAGGGGATGTGACGTTTGGCAAAAATGTTTCATTAAAGGTATGTTATGAAAATTACATTTTTTATAACATTATAAATAGATTCTGTTTTCTACTCGTGAATTTACCTAGATTTGAAAATGAATGCTTCTTAGTCTGAACTGAATATTTATCAGAAAATATTTTTTAATGAGTGGATACAGATATAAGATTACTGCAGTATTTAGTATTAATCCATAATTACACCTAGTTAAAATACAATTTTATATAGGAATTTTGTGAAATATAGCATTTGAATGAGAAAGCAAACACTAATAATGAACAACTACAATTTTACTGAATTGTGACAATGTTTAAAATAGGATCACTATTAGTATTAGCTCACTAAATATGACTGAACGGAAGTGAAGAATACTGAATATGGTCTACTCCTGTTAAAGGAATCTTTATATAGCATAAATATTGTATATATTACATATAATGTGAACAAGTATAAAGATGCTAGCTCAGATTACTGTAGTATTGGGTACTTTGAGTGTCCTAGTGTACCATGAGAAATAGAGGAGGGGAATATAGCATAAATATTAGCCCATTATATCTGACTGTCTTATGAAACACCCATAAAAAATCAGAGCAACAAACTATACCATTAATGGTAACTTTGAAAAAAAAATTTGTATTTTCAGAGTCCTGTTGAGAAAATGGTGAATGATATTCATTAATGACAAATTATTTAATAAACTATAGATTGATTTCCTATTTTAATGACGTATTAATTTCATCAAACTAGTCACAGAATTGAAAACCTGGAACTTAATGGGTTAAAGTCACAACTGAAGATGTAATAGCTTTTTCCTAATCAGTGTTTTAAAAATCCCCTATTTTTCATATGGTTTTCCCATTAAAGGTATTTACTTAAGTTTGATCTTGAAAAAAACAACACATATATTGAACTTACTGCTTATACTACTTAATTTAAAATCTCAAGATATGAAAACTGTTATCAATAAAACCATTCCTTTAAAAAAGCTGGGCATTGTGGCATGGCACACACCTGTAATCCTAGTGACTCAGGAGGCTGAGGCAGGATGTAACTTAGAGGTGGAGCACCCAAAACAAAAAACACAAAACTATGAAAATATAAACCAAGTAACTTCTACCTGCCTCTCCTCCTTTTATTGCTGGAAAGCAAAGCTAGGACCTCACACATGCAAGGCTGGGCTACATCTCCTGACCTTCTTAAATTCTTCGTAAATTTTATTTTGAGACAGGGTCTTGCTAGTTGCCCAGCAGGGATGACAGGTATGTGCCATGGGTGTTGGATGATGCTGGTGACTTTGCATGTAGGCCTTCAAAAAGGCCAGTTGTGCCACAGCACTGGGCCTACTTCCCACTCTTGGTACCACTTCTGACAAGGAGGCAAGGAATGTACAACTACTGCCAGAATTGTGACAGAAGGACACATTACAATTTTCCTTAATGTTATTTGCTTTTCATGTTTAATATTGTTTGTAATTACAATTACTCCATTGTAAAAGGATTTGTACATAAAGTTGACTATAATTAATTGCATTTCAGTTGCAGTTGCAAATATGCCCTTAGCTTTTTGTTTTTCCTGTCACTTAGGGAACAGTTATCATCATAGCAAATCATGGTGACAGAATTGACATCCCACCTGGAGCGGTATTAGAGAACAAGATTGTATCTGGAAACCTTCGCATATTGGACCACTGAAAAGAAAAATACTGTATACACTTTATACTAATTATGGGCTAGTTTCTTACAATGAATGTCCTCTAGGATTCTAAAGTAGGCAGGTACTTTACTATGTTACTGTATCCTGCACTGTTGATTTTTAGAGTTTTCTGCAGTATGCTTTTAGTCTAAGAAAAACAGATGGAGCAATACACCTTTTTCCTTCTTTGAAGAGGATCCTGAAAGTTCATATTAAAGTGCAATATTGTTTAATCCTAAAACTGGGGAAATTCTGTTGGAATATATTTTAACAGAAGCCTCAGTGATGGTCATTTTGAATTGCCTGTGATTTCAGAAATAAAGCGGTAAAGCCATACACACACGTATTCTTGAACTTTTTAATGCTAATTTTATGAAACAGCAAAATAAAATGGTTTACTCTTGCTAAACAGATACTATATAGATTGGAAGATTTGGTCTTGGAATATTTAAGTACCCACTGGCTAGTTATCTACCAAGTCCAGCTTTGTGCATTTCTAAGAATGCTAAACACATTCTTATTTGCATTAGTACCTTTCTGTTAAGTCTAAGCCTGGGATGCCTGCCAGGCATTCCACAGACTCTCCATTTATTGAAACAAAGTGGTGTTTCTTTTCCCAGCTAAGGGTTGGGGTGGGCAGAGGTATGGCATTTCTTTCAGACTCTTGTACTTTGGGGGCGGGGGAATATACTTTCATAAGAAGTTCCCTTTCTTTAAAGCTTCATGCTATCACTGGAAAATGTTCAATAACAACCTTCCAATCAAGGCTGCTGTAGTTAGGGAAAAGATATCAGTTGAACTAAGAATCAAGTCATACTTCCCAATTCTTCCATACTTAAAAAAAAAAGTTATTCTTTAAAATCTGATCATTTTTTACAGCTTTATTTTTTAGACAGACAGTTGTAAGAACCAATGACACACCTCTGTAATGATATAGGAAAGAAAACAAGCTTTCCTTTTGAGAAACTGAAAAGCACAAAATAAGACTTTCATTGTACATAATCACAAGATTAGGCACTCTAAGGACAGGGTGAGGCAAGAGTCTCGGTCTGAGGTGAGGCACAGGCACTTTACTTGTAGAGTGCTGCTGATTCTAATTTTTAATTTTGAAGGTAGGTATCATAATAAAAGTCTTTATCTCCTTATATTTCTGGCCCCAAAACAGCAGCCTGCATTTTAAATTTTTTACTTCTCCCTGGTCTTTGTTCATATACATATTGAACGTAACTTAAAAACAAGAATCCAAGGGACCGTACTTCATGTTATTTAAATGTTAAAACGAGAACTCATAAGTAGGCATATTACATGAACATATATTCTTACCTGTTAGAAATTTAAAAAACACCCAAAACCCTTCATAGGTACTTTTATAAAAATACAGCTATTAAAACTGCAGCCTTCTGTATACCACTTCTGAAAAATATTTAAATTAGTAGTTGCATAAATAAATGCCAATATCTTTAATTACTTGTAATCAGCCTTTTGTGTATTTAGACTTTTTGAGAAGGCTTTACCCAGTTGACGTACAGTGGTAGTAGAAGATTAAATATGTAACACACAAAGCCTGAAATTTGACATTGGTCACTAGAACAAAAACTGAATTCCTAAATTCAAGCAATCAAAAGATGTTTTATTTTTTATAGAAAGATCTGTAAAAAAATAATTTTTCAAACAGCTTTACTTTCATAGAGAAAACTTTCTACAGAGGTTGACTAAGATTTTAATATTTTAAATTGTACCATCATTAAATAAGGTGGGACACCATATGAATTTCATTGCACTGGAAGAAATGCAAAGCATTTTTTTTTTAATATAAAGTATACAGAGCATTCTAGTCAACTACAGCTGTGTTACAGCTATGTGTTCTTTTGGATTTGGTCCAAAGAAACCTGAGTCTGTTTCCAGAGAGAATGAAAAATGTTATAGACACCTGATCAGTTACTCCTCACTGAAGAATGCACAAAAATGGCATTCCTTGTAGATCCCACTGAATCCAGTTTCCCGACACTGATAATTTCCTTTTCCCCTTCCCCCACACCTCAGTTCACTTTGGGTTTGTTTGGTTCCAGGTTCAGTTCTCGAGACACAGGCATTCAGATTTTCTTCAGAAACATACACATCCCATGGTCAGATGAACTACCCAGTTTACCAGTAAGTTGTCACCTCTTCTGTTCCCAGATCTCTGCCATATTTAGGTCCAAATCTTTAAGACCTTTTAAGGCTTGAAGATTTCCAGTGTAAAAAGCTACATCTGCTGTGACCAACCTAAACATTGGAGAGAAAATTCTTTTTAAATTTCATCCAGATAAATGAGCAATGATCTCAGATTCCTGCTATCATACAGGCTTTATTTAAAAAATAAATGTTTGGTGGGCTGGAGTAGTGGCTCGGTGGAGTGCTTGCCTGGCATGAGTGAGAACCCGGGTTTGATCCCTAGCACCACATATACAACTAAGTGGAGGAAAAACAAAAAAACTAGATGAAAAAATTAAAATTGGCTCTCTCAAAAAAAAAAAAAGAGTCAGGAAAAATACATACAATTACATTTTGCAGTCTTGTGATAAATTCTACCCAATAAAGTTAGATTTTTCTTAAAACTGCATGAATTAAAATACAGAGAGAACAAAACTATTTTTGATTGGTTGTTACTATGTTTCTGCAACTAAAATAGTAAATAAAAAGGAATGAAAGGGCCAAGTTTCCTGAGCATTATCTAAGAAGTAAAATGAAAGCTATGACTCATGTAAGTACAACTGGATTCAAAACTTGATACTATGGGCTGGAATGGGTAGCTTCAGTGGTAAAGATCTTGCCTAGCATGCATAAGGCCCTGGGTTTTATCCCTAGATCAGCCAGAAAAATAACAGAAACCACATAAATACATGGAGACTGAATAATATTCTCAAATAATGAATGGATCAAAGAAGAAATGAGAATAGAAAGCAGGAAATTCTTAGAAATAAATGAGAACAAAAATGCAACATATGAAAATCTCGGATACTAAAAGCATTTCTAAGAGGAAAAGTTATAGCAATGAGTGCCCCAAATTAAAAAAATTAGATCCCAAATAAATAAAAGTTTATTTTCTACCTCAGATTCCTAGAAAAAGAACTAACCTCAAAACTGGTAGAAGATAGGAAATAATCAAAATCAGAGCTGAAATCAATGAATTTGAGAACTAGGAAAAAAAATCAGTGAGGAGCTAGAGCAGTGGCTGGGTGGTTATGGCCATTGTCTGGCATGCGTGAGTATGCGGGTTCAAACTCCAGCACCACATACACAGCAATTAAGTCCACATGAAAAACTAAATAAATTCTCTCTCTCACGGTCCCTCTCTCTTAAAAAAATTTATGAAACAAAAGTTGGTTATTTGAAAAGACACATAAAAGTGACAAACCTTAGCCAAACTAGCCAAAAGAAGGAGAAAAAGCAAATGAACAAAATCAGAGATGGGAAAGGAAATACCTCCACAGACCTCCCCTAAAATCCAGAGGATTATCAAAATCAATTTTGAAAATTTATACACCAATAAACTGGAAGATATGGACAAATTTCTGGACACGCATGACCTGTCCAAATGGAATCAGAAAGGTGGAGAAATCCTAAACACCAATATCAAGTAATGAAATTAAAACAGCAATTAAAAGCCTACCAAAGGGCTGGAGCGGTGGCTTGGTGGTTACAGTGCTTGCCTGGCATGTGCAAGTACACGGGTTCAAACCCTAGCACCCACGTACACAACTAAATGTCAGAGCAACAAAAGCCATGTGAAAAACTCAATAAAAAAACTGATTCTCTCTCTCTCTCACTGTCCTCTCAAAAAAAAAAAGAAAAAGAAAGAAAAAAAAGAAAAGCCCAGGACATGATTCAACCAGAAATTTACAGAAAAACTAACACCACTTTTTACAAAATTATTCCATAAAACTGAAAGGGAAGGAATACTCCCAAATACCTTTTATGAGGCAAGTAGAACTCTGACACAAAACCATACAAAGACTAATCAAGGAAAGAAAACTACAGTCCAATATTCTTGATGAATGTAGAGACAAAAATCCTTAATAAAATATTAGCAAATGATTCAAAAACACATCAAAAAGACAATACATCATGATCAAATAGGTTTCATTCCAAGGACATAAGACTGGTTCAACATATGCAAATCAATGAATGTGATGCATCACTTAAAGAGAATTAAGGACAAAAATCACACGGATCATCTCAATAGCTACAGAAAAGGCCTTTGATAAAATCCAACACCCAGTCATGTTAAAAACACTGAGAAGCTAGGGATCAAAAGAACTTAACATTGTAAAAGCCATTTATGACAAACTCAAAACCAGCATCGTACTAAATGGAGAAACTAAAAGCATTTCCACTAACTTTACGAACATGACAAGGCTGACTACTCTCACCACTCCTATTCAATATTGTCTTGGAAACATTAACCAGAGCAATCAGGCAAAAAAAAAAATCAAAGGGATACAACAAATAGGAAAAGAAGTCAAACTATATATTTGTTGACAATATGATTCTATACATAGAAGACTCAAAAAACTCCACCAGAAGACTTCTAGAGCTTATAAATGCATTTAGCAAAGTAGCAGAACACAAGATCAACATCCATAAATCAATAGCTTTCCTATACGCCAACAGTGATTCGGCTGAGGAAGAAATCAGGAAAACCATCTCATCACAATAACCTCAAAAAAATAAAATACTTGGGGATTGATCTAACTCATGAGGTAAAAGAGCTCTACAATTAAAATTGTAGAACACTGAAGATCTTAGAAGATAGAAAACATCTTAGGCAGAATTAATATTGTCAAAATGGCCATGTTACCAAAAGTGCTATGGAGATTTAATGCAATCCCCTTCAAAATACCAATGACATTCTTAACAGAATTAAAAAAAAATAACAATTCTTAAATTCATTTGTAAGAATAAGAAACCCAGAACAGCCAAAGCAATACTAAGCAAGAAATACAAAGCAAGAGGCATTGCAATGCTTGATCTGAAATTATACTACAGAGCTGTAGTAATAAAAACAGCATGGTATTGGTATCAAAATAGACATGAAAACCAATGGAATAGAGACAAATCTACAAACTGACAGTTGTATGATATTTGACAAAGGTGCCAAACATATATTTTGGAGAAAAAACAGCCTTTTCAACAAATGGTGCTGGGAAAACTGGACAACTATATGCCGAAAAATGAAATTAGATCCTTATCTTTCACTCTGCACAAAACTCATATTGAAACAGATCAAAGACTTAGGAATCATACCAGCAACCTGCTAGAAGAAAACACTGGGTCAACGCTCCATCATAAGGGAGCTGGCACCAGCTTCCTTAACAAGTCCTCCAAAGTCCAAGAAACAAAAGCCAAGAATCAATAAGTGGGACACCATTAAACTAAAAAGTTTCTGCACAGCAAAGGAAATGATTAAACCTACAGAATGGGAGAAAATCTTGGCCAGCTACCCCTCTGATAGGGGACTGATATTCAGAATATACAAGGAACTCAAAAAGCTTAATACCAAAATATAAAACAACCCAATCAATAAATGGGTAAAAGAATTAAGCAGAAACTTTTCAACAGAAAAACACACAAAAAGTCAATAAATACATGAAAAAATGTTCAACATTTCTAGCAATCTGGGAAATACAAATAAAAACTACTTTAAGCTTTCATCTCACTCCAGTCAGAATACCAAAGATCAAGAATATGAACAATAAGTGCTGGCAAGGTTGTGGGGAGAAAGGAATACTTCCTGTTGGTAGGACTGCAGACTAGTACACCTACTCTGGAAAGCAATATGGAGATTCCCCAAAAAACTATAGATGGAATCACCATATGACCCAGCCATCTTTTGGGAATTTTCCCAAAAGATCTAGAATTGGCATACTATTGTGACACAGACACATCAATGTTTATAGCAGCACAATTCACAATAGCTAAATTATGGTATCAACCCAGATGCCCATCATTAGATGAATGGATTAAAAAATTGTGGTATATGTATACAATGGAGTTCTATTCAACTATTAAAAAGAATGAAATTATAGCTTTTGCCAGTAAATGGATGGAAATGGAGAGCATCATGCTAAGTGAAGTTAGCCAAACTCAGAAACTCAAAGGTTGAATGTTTTCTCTCATAAGTGGAGTAAAATAAAGGAAAAGAGGAGGGATGGATAAGATTATATGAAGAACCAATCAAATACAAATCAATAGATGAGCTAAAGAAGTCTAGTAGAGTAGAGTAAAGAGAAAAGGTGAGGGGAGGAAGGATGGGAGAGGAAAATGGTGATGGATCATGAACTAAAATTGATTTCCTTGCATGTATGAGTTTGTTAGGATGAACCCAACAACTATGTATAACCATATAGGTGTAATAAAATACTAAATAAAAAATAGAAGGAAGATCAGTAGAGGAAAGGGACCAAAGAGTAGAAGGTAGGGAGGGAAGGGGGGGAAATGCTGGGGATTGATATTGGCCAAATTATATTATATCCATCATTCCTTTTTAAAATGTCACAAATGCTGATTTGCTGATACTACTTTATTCAAATAGTCTTACTTTTCTCCAATGTAGGTTATGCTCTAAGGTTCAGAATCAATTTTGAAAAATTGTCAGAGTATTGAAACATAAGTACATAAAAGAATTTAATACACAGATGGGGGTGGTGGTGCTGGGTATTAATCCAGGGTCTCTCACATTCTAGAAAAGACTAAATAACTAAATAAAATTGATTCTCTCTCTTTAAAAAAAAAGTACATGGCAGAAGAGCTGGAGAGGCGGCTCAGTGGTAGAGCGCTTGCCTGACATGCACGAGGACCTGAGTTCAATCCCAGCACCACATACACAATTAAGTGGAGGAAAAACAAAAGCCAGATGAAAAAAATAAAATTAACTCTCTTTAAAAAAAAAAAGTACATGGCATAGGAGAGGGAGGAATAGGGAGCAAATGCCTAATGAGTATTTTCTTTGAGGTAGTAAAAATGTTTTGGAAGTAGAGAAACGGTGGTTGTTCAAAATTGTGAGTACACTAAGTACCACTGAACTGTTCACATTAAAATGGTAATTTCAAAAAAAGTAAATGGGTATATGTTTAGAGTCATTTCAGTAAGAAAAATTCCTTTTAAACCAGTAGTTCATTATATCCTTGGCTACAGCACAGAGGTTAATTTTCAAGGTACCCTTTTTCCAGAGATTATTCAAAGACATGAACTGATCTACACAGAAGTTTCTGTAAGTGACAGAGAAGGTCTCTAAAGTCATATGGACTTCCAAATAGCTATATTAACAAAGAAATTAGTATTTTGGATGTTTCAGAATTAATGGTCTGAAAACAACCAACCAATGAACCCACCCAAATTTAGTATGGGAACAAAAGTAAATGGGGGTGGGCCTTAAAAATATTATTAGCTTTAAAAAAAAAGTAGTCTTCAAGGGCATGATATATCTCTATATGATGAGTGTTTAAGTTCTTAATATACTATTTCCAGAAGATGCCTCAATAGCAGGTCACTTGAAATCAAATTGGAAATATATACAGTGTGGTGTTACAGTTGAAATATCTGACTGTATTTTGGTGTGAGGCTATTAAATTAATGTTGACTTTCTTAGGAAGGGTTATTGTCATGTTCTTAGAGATGCAGGCCAAAATATTTAGGAGTTAAATTTCACAATTGCATTCTACTCTTTTTGGATGACTGGCAAAAGGGATAAGTGTGTAGAAGGTATGAAGGGAGGGGACACAGTGGGTGAGGAGAATGTAGCATGATTTTAATAGTTGGTAAATGTAGGTAGGAGGTACTCAATTTTTGTTATACATAGCTTTAACTTTTCTGTGGCTCTGAAATTTTTGAAAACAAATAATTCTTTAAAAAGAAAAAGAAGAATCAGGTGATAATCAAGGGAGATTATCATTATTGTTGCTTAAAACTCCTAAATTCAGCTTGGCTCAAAGAATCAGCTGAATCTTTTTTTTTAAATAATTTTTTTTTTCAAAATTAACTCAGCATACTTCTTTTTAAATGGTAGGGACACGTAACAACAAATCCTTTCAATATGTAAGAACATACTGAATTAAAAAATGGTAGAGACAAATTCTGACCCCCAAATACATTTTAAAAAATTTGTTCCTATAATTTTGAAATTTAAACTTGAAATTCCTAAAAATCCATGAGACAGAAAACTAACTAGGGAAATCACATGAAGGTGTAACTAAATGATTAGGGCTTTACATTTTATAAAATCTTTTCCCCATATTTTTACCTATACTGCTTTTCACAAAAATCCTGTGAGGAAAGTTTTATCAATATCTTTATTTTTAAATCTAAGAAAATTAAGGCTCACAGCAGATAAGCCATTTACTCAAAGCTATCTGGCTAAAAAGTGGCAGAACAAGTATTTAATCCTAGTTATCTGATTCTAAACCCTGTGTTTTTTTAATACTATTTCAACTGTAATAAATAAAATTTGTTAAATACTTTACAAGAGAACATACTGTCCCCAAGTACACATTATTGTTCATAAATGTGTGAAAGAATTAAGGTATTGTCATTTTATAAATGAGGCACAGAAATGGAATAATCTTCCATGGTTAGAGTACTGAGTAGGACCATGTCTTGTCTATATAGGGCAGACTACTGTCTAAAGTCACACTAATTCACAATGCCTCAAAACATAAGATAAGGAACTGACCTTTTATAAACTACTTTAAGAGAGAGAGAGAGACAGAACATCACCTTCATAAAGGAAAAAGGCGAAATGTTGATGATTTTACAATTTTGGTCTCCAGTATATGATTACAACAGAAAAGGAGAGCATAAAGATAAAAAACCAATCATTAAAACAATTCAATATGGGAATATATGGTAAAAATATGTTTAAAACATACCCATTTTGAGGTCCTCCATCATTTATCACATTTAAGTGTGATAATTGCTTTTTCAAGTGAAGTTTATAACTTGCATTAATTCTTAAAAATAACATCTGGAAAAAAATAAAAGTTTCTTAAAGTTCTCCTGAAATAGAAGGCATAAGTATCTGAGTTATCAATATTATCTGGAGAAAGTATTAAAAAACAAAACAAAACCTTTGTTTTGACATATACTTTTAAAATGCTCCTCTGAAAGTAGATAATTACTATTTCACTATGATTTTTCTCCTCAGTTGGATAAAAGTCTTTTTTCCCTTCACAGTGGTACTTCTTTTAGCAATAAGATTGCCTTCCTGCAATTTGGAAGAATTCCTGTGGGATATGTGAGTGGGATTAACCACAACATGTGAAAAGAATAAAAAGTAGTGGAAAGTTTTGTAATATATTAACTAGGAACTTGATTTTAAAAAATATGCAATGGTAACTGCATATGTCTAACTAATAAAATCATTTCAAAGTATTTCACTATTCCTGCATGCAGACTTTTAATGAATGGTCCAATATTTCTTTGAGAAATATCTGACCTAAAATCATATAAAATTATCTATGGAAATGATTTGACAAAATACCGTTTTCTTTGGGAAAAAAATGTATATATACACAGACCCACTATGGAAGTTTTGTATAATTACTGGTATTCAAGTGACAATAATGACATTAAACCTGTAACTTTTGCCCAGCACTGACAAAAGTACCTTTCAAGTTGTAACTCAGATAAAAACACATGCAGTAATTATATACCTGGCTCCCTGACCCTGGCACCCTGAATTCTAATCTTGAATTAGAATTCAGATGGTAAGGGGCATACACAACAAAGTGTCAGAGCAACAAAAGCCACATGAAAAACTAAATAAAACTGATTCTCACTGTCCCTGTCTCTTAAAAAAAAATTGAGATGGCAAATATAGAAGAGCAGAATGTCCAAGATGGGGGTTCTTACATGTGGAATAAAAAGGAAGGATTAGTGAGGAAGAAATAAGAAGAAAAAAAGAGAACTAGTAGGTATTTGGTATCTTTCAGCTCCCCCTCATTGCTCTGAGCTCCAAAGGAGCTAGATGATAATTAGTCATGAGGCTGGTCCTCTTAATGAAGAAAAGTGGTAATAGCTAATACAGGATGGAAGTTTGAGGTGGCAACAGAAAGGAGATCAGTAGGAGCAAGAGTAGGCAAGAGACACTAGGAAAGCTACCCTCTACTCCAAATACCATTCAACCAATTAGAGATAAACCAAAGTAAACTTGTCTAAGTAGCAAATTCTCAGTGAAAATTAAGTTCACTTGATATACAACAAGTAGGCTTGTATTATAATGTTGAAAATTTCACAGCGAGGCTTGAATAAGCCTATCTGGTATAAAAGGAACACATTAAAGGTGAGGGTAGGAGACTGGAGCGGTGGCTCAGTGGTTTCAGCACTTGCCTCACATGCACAGGGATGCAGGTTCAAACTTCAGCACCATGTACACAGTGAAAGGTTGCAGCAATGAAAGCCACATGTAAAACTAAATAAAAAATTGATTCTTTCTTTCATGTTCCTCTCTTTTAAAACAAACAAACAAACAAACAGGGGCTAGAGCGGTGGTTCAGTGGTTTCGGCACTTGCCAGGCATGTGTAAGTACATGGGTTCAAATCCTAGCACCCACATATGTACACAACTGTCAGAGCAACAAAAGCCATGTGAAAAACTCAATAAAAAATGATTCTGTCTCTCTCTCTCTCACTGTCCTTCTCTTAAAAAAAAAAAAAACCCAACAACAAAAAAAACAAAGGTGAGTGAGGGAAACAAGGAGTACAGGAGTAAGGGGTGTCATTAGAGAGTGAAGAGAACTCTGTGATAACTTTTGCTGTATTTCCCCTCATACAGATTGCTTATGTTAATCTAACAATGTTAATGATATTTTTATCAACTCCATCACTAATTCTTCCATATCCAATTTGGATTACAATCACAGGAACATTTTATTATTCACTGATAAATGCCAATAAACTAATAATGTAATGAACAACTTAAGTAGAATCTGGGACCTCCTATGGACAAATGGAAAATCTGTGTTTTAGATTTACCATATAGTAAAGCTGTAGCTCTCACTTATCACGTTAAAATTACACCCATCTCCCACTGGTCAATTTAACAACCTAAAAAAATTGTTAACAATCATATTGGAACATGAACTAAGCTTAATTGTGCCAAAAACATGTAAAAATATCCCAATCTGCATGGATATTATATGTTGTATATAGAAAAATAGTTTGAAGGAATTACTACTCACTTGTGTTTGTTCTTCTGGAAGAAGATCAAATATAGCTTCATGCATTTTTGCCATTTGCTTACAAATATTCCTGAAACAGGCAGAAGGAACGGGAGCTTTCACCTCATACTGGCAGGGAGAAACAGAGTAATGTTTTAGATCCTCACATTGTACAGTATCTCCACTATTCCCTGAGATATGTTTTCTGCCCCTCCATATATCTGCCTGTTATAGAGGTCAAGCTTATATTTCTACTGTGATTTGTACTCCTCATAAAAATCCTAAGAACATTTTCTTCAGTATCTTAATCTACTTTATGGCAACTAAAATACCTTAGTGGCTAAAGAACAAAGGCCACTTCCAATTTTATAACTGATTGCTTGGGTTCAAATCCCAGATCCTCCAAATTTCAGCTATTTCATGTAGAGTCATAAAATATATGGGTTTTTTTGTAGTTGGTTTCTTTCACTCAACAATGCTTTCACAGTCCTCTCATGCTGTAGCATGTATCAGTACTTCATTTCTTTTTATGACTAATATCCCACTGTACGGATAGACCATATTTCATTCATCCATTTTTCAAGTGATGAACATTTAGGTTGTTTCTATGTTTTGGTTATTATGAATAGTGTTATGAACATCTGTGTACAAGTTTTTGTGTGGACAAATATTTTCATCTTTCTTGGGCATATACCTAGTAGTGGAATTGCTGTGTCATATGGTAAGTCCACGTTTAATCTTACGAGGAAATGTCAAACCATTTTCCAAAGTGACTGCACCATTTTATAACACCACTAGCAATATACAATGACTCCAATTTCTTCATATCCTCACCAAGACTTGTTAGTGTTTTTTTTTTTTAAATCCATTCGAGTGAGTATGAAGTATTATTGCATTGTAGCAACATCATCTTAACTGGCCCTCCGTGTGTTGGGTTAAATAATGTTCCCTCAAAATTAATGTCTACATGTTACTTTGCAAGGTCATAATGGATTAGAATGGGCTTTAAGTCCATGGACTGGTGTCTTTATAAAGAAGGAATTCAGACATGGTGGTACACAGCAGGAACATAGCCAAGGGAAGAGAGAGGAAGACAATAGTGTGATACAGCTACAAGCCAAGGAATGCCAAGGATTGACAGCAACTGCCAGAGGCTAGAAAGAGGCAGGGCTGGATTCTTTCCTAGAATATGTCCTAGCTGACACCTGACTTAGGCTTTTATTTTATTTTTTAATTAAATCTCTAGAACTCTGAAAAAACAAGTTTCTGTTGTTTTAAGACACTCTCTGTTGATTTGTTCTAGCAGCCCTAAAAACTAATACGTACCCCAAACCTTCCTTCACTCCTTTTCCCCTAAAGATAATCATTTTTTAAAAAATTTCATCATTATCACAATTATTCAGTCACCTAAACTTGATACTGTACTTTCCTCTCAACCCTTAAAATCTTTGGTTCCTGCAATGCTACTATCCAAATCCCCCTATTATAGAACTCTTCTGAAATTTCTTTCTGGAAAAAATTACTATAGACATTCTTTCTTCCAAATTCAGTAACTTTCCTAGCCCTCCTTTCCCATCACTCTATGGTATTTCACACACCCTCAACTTAAAACCCTGTTTTCATGTAGCACTATATTTTCCTCTTTCCCTCTTGACCTTCCTCTTCTTTTGTCTGGTCATCTAAATACAAGGCTTTTCCATCATTAAACTCCCTTATTGTCTGTCCCCTCTTTTCTCATCAGTTTCATCTTCTATTTATTTCTAGTCCTGAAACATGTTCTTAGCTTTTAGTCCCACATTTCCTAATTGTTCCACTCCCAAACTGAGTTTACCATGAGCTTGCCCAGTCCTGCTCTTATTTCCACCAAAGTTGCTAGTATTTTAATGCTCCTGATCACACAAACTTGAACAAGTTTTTATTCCTTTTCCTTATTTCAAATCAACTAAGCCCCATTAATTATATGTTCAAAGTGTTTTGAACATGAGTTTCTACTTTAGGTCTGAGTTTCTAAACCTCCAAACTATTGACATTTTTGTTATGGCTGCTATCTGTATATTGTATTTAGCAACATCCCTGGCCTCTACTTACCAGTTGGCAGTAGCACCTCACTCCCCTTACCAAAGCTATGACAACCAAAAATGTGCCAAACATTTCTGAATGTCCCCTTCTGGGAAGGGGGACAAAATTGACACTGCTTTATGTAAGGCCTTTTAATACTTACTATCACCTGAATCAATGCCATCATATTTAGTTATGTTTAGATATTAGTTGAATTATGGATCATAAGCTTAAAAATAAAACTCCAAACAGTAAAAGTTACAGAAGTCAGGTGCAGAGGCACACACCTGTAATCCCAGTGGCTTGGGAGGCTGAGGCAGGAGTATTGCAAGTTCAAGATCAGTAAGTTCAATAGTAAGATTGTGTCTCAAAATAAAAATTTTTAAAAAGGGATACAGATCTACCTCTCAGTGGTAAAGTGCCCCTGGATTCAATCCCCAGTACCAAAACAAATAAAACTCAAAACAACAACAACAAATTCTAGAAGAAAACACTAGAGAATATCATTATAGCTTGGGTTATACAAAGACTCCTCAGGCTAGAGCACAAGAAGCATGAAAAAAAATGATAAACTGGAGTTGATAAAAATTAAAAATTACTGTCTATAATGTACTGTTAACAAAATGAATAGTCACAGACTTGGAGAAAATACATGAACCACATATCTGATAAAGGACTTACAATTAAGATATATATACAAATACATATACATATACATACATATATATATATATATACACACCTTACAATTCAGTAAGAACACAGACCAATGTTTTTAAATGAGAAAAAACTGAAAGATTTTACTAAATAAAAGATATGAACTGGGTACTGGAGCAGTGGCTTAGCAGTTGGAGCACTTACTTATCTGGCATGCACAGGGACCCAGTTTCGAACCCCAGCACAACATACACAACTAAGTGTCGGAAAAACAAAGGCCAGATGACAAAAACAAAATTCTCTTCCTCATTTTCCCTCAAAAAAAAAAAAAAAAAAAAAGATACGAATGGTAAACAAGCATGTGAAAAGATGCTCAATGTATTAGTCCTTATGTAAGCTAAATCCACAACGAGGGGTTTGGGGAGCAGATTAGTGGTAGAGCACTTGCTTATTAGCAAGTGTGAATGAGGTCATGGGTTCAATGCCAGGTATTAAACAAACAAACAAAAAAGTCAATGAGATATCACTTTTTTTTTTTTTTTAAAGCAAAAGGGACAGAGAGAGAAAAAGAGAGGGGAAAAGAGAGAATCAATTTTATTTAGTTTTTCATGGACTTTCATTGCTTGGACACTCATTGTTTATGTGGTGCTGGGGTTTGAACCTGCATAGTTGTGCATGCAAGGCAAGCATAGTAACTGCTGAGCCACAGCTCCAGCCCCAAGATATCACTCTTACATACCTATTAGAGACTAACATCAAAAATCAGGCAGACACTAGAAAGTGATGGTGAAAATAAAGAGCATCTAGAACTCCAGTCTTATACATGGCAAGAAGGAGGGCAGAGAGATATACTGTGGAAAATAATTTGGCAGATTTTTATAAAGTTACCATAAAGTTTTACATTCCCATAATCCACAATCAATCTTATTCCAGGTATATATACTAAAGAAATGAAACCACAAACCCACAAAGTCTTTACATGAATATAACACCTTTGTTCCTAAGAGCCAAAAACTGGAGAAAATCCAAATTTCTATCAATTGATGAATGGATAAACAAATAACAATATATTAATAGGATGGATACTACTCAATAATAAAAAGCAACAAACCACTGACATAACACCCATGAATTCCAAAACAATTATTCTAAGAAAAGAGCCGGCCCAACAGACTGTATTTTGTATGACTATATTTAAAGGGTATTCTGGAAAAAGCAAGGCTAAACTTAAAGTGCCCAAGAGAATATTTACCTATGATGCTTTTTATCTTGATTGTAGTAGTTCCACTAGTCAGTCTGTCTATCTATCTATATATATATATATATATATATTTGTTAGTCATCAAACCACGTATTTAGAAAGGGTGAATTTTACTGAACACAAATTACACCAATAAACCTGATTTATACTGCTTAGCTTTCTACTGACAGCCACAGATCTCCACTATCTTTCCAGCATATCTCCCACTCTTCTATTCACCCACCTTAATGCATTAGCTAAGTAGAACTGCTACCTTTGTTATTAATAAGCACAAAATGTTAGCAGCCAGCATTTACTAGAACTTGCTTATACTTAGATATATGATAAAAGAAAAGCAGTCTACCTATAATTCTTACTGCAATCTTATGAGGTAAGCATTGTTATTATTATCCTCATCTTGAGATGGAAATGGAGGCTTAAAAAAATTATTAGTTTGCCCAAGAGCAAACAAGAGTAACAAACAAGGGATCTGAATTTAGGTCCACCTGACTCTAAAACCCTAACACCGAATTGCCTTCTTATGATTTCTAACAATGCTTGTTCATGCTCTTATCTCAGAGATCTGTTCATCTCAACTTCATGTGCCCTAATCTTATCTTTAAAACCAAAATTTATATGCATGCTGCATCTATAAAGCTTTCTCCTATTGTCCCTCCCCAGCTAGCAATCACTTCTTTCAAAGCATTAAAAGCTCCAATGCACTGTCAATTCCTTACTTAACAACACCTTACATATTCTGCTTCTTTTCATTATTGCTATACTTCCCCTACTAAATATTTTGCTATCTAAACAAGTTGGAGGGAATATACACCCTTGTGTATCCATCCATTACTAAGGCAATGGTCTGTATATAACTTACTGAATGAATAAGAATAAATGAATGCTGGCTAAGACATTAGTCTAGCTGCTACTACAAATATTAATGTCTCACTCTACCCAAACAATGGTACCCTTACTTATTAGCTTCTTAAAATCAGCCTATATTTTGTACTGTGTCATTCTTTCCCAAAATTAAATTTTAAGGTACGAAAATAAAAAGCTAAAAATTGAAAGGCAAACCCAAACCCAACCCCAATCCTATCTGTTATTCTCAATTGAATTAAAAACAGGATTAAACTCCTGGGCAATGCATGAAAGCAAATAGGACAGGAAGTAAAAAGAGAAACTTCTTAATACAGGGAAAATGTACATGCCAGGTAACAGGTCATTAGGGAAAGACCATAGAGAGAACACTGTGCTGTAAAAGCCGGACAACATTCTTCAAGTCACTGATATTAAAAAACAAACAAAAACAAAACACAAGAGGGGAAGGGAGTGCTCTACAAAAGTTTATAGAAAACTTGGAGACATAATAACCAAATACAGTACCTAAATCACATAAAACCTTTGTCCAAACAAGTTATTGTAAAAAGACATTTTGGGACAATTGGTAAGCTTTAAATATGAGAAGAGATGCTAGATGATATTGGGAAATTATTATTAATGGTAATGTAGGGTGGCTATGTAAACTCTATTCTTAGTTTTAATATTCTTTTAACTTAAGAATTTAGGGATGAAACACCATAATGCTTAAAGTTATAAAGTATTTTAGCAAAAGATTCCAAAATATTCGTAACTATTAAATATGTGATTAGTATGAACATGAAGTTCATTTCATTAAGTTATCAAGTGATAAAGTCTAGTCACAGTCACGATTCTTGTTCAAAATCCCTGTGTCTGACAAAAATGATGGATTAAAATCAAGGTTTTAAGAATATGGGCAGATTTTTGTTTTTGCTTCATTATAGTCCAAAACCTACTAATAGATCACTATTCAACATTTACTTTATCCTACAATGTTAGCAGGTTACTGTTCCCTGCCTTGTTAGATGGTATACTTCCTCAGGACAGATATGTTTTACTGATTTTTGTTACAAAGAAAACCTTATATCAAAAAGCAAACTGGTACAATAGAATTACTTTTGAGTTTAGCTTGTCCTTGAAACCCATGAAGAAAACAGAGACTTTCTAAATAATATTTTTTCCATATAAAACTAGAAACTGGGGCTGGAGCGGTGGCTTGGCGTATACACACATACACACAACTAAGTGTCAGAGAACCAAAAGCCATGTGAAAATCTCATTAACAATTGATTCTCTGTCTCTCTCACTGTCCTTCTCTCTTAAAAAAAAAAAAACTAGAAACTAAGTCATAAATCACAAGGTATATTTGCACATAACTATAATTCCTTTAGCCTTTTTTTTTTTTTTTAAAGAGACAGGGACAGTGAGGGAGAGATAGAGAAAGAGAGAATCAACTTTATTTAGTTTTTCATGTGGCCTTTGTTACTCCGAGATTTTGTTGTGTACATGGTGCTGGGGTTTGAACTTGCGTACTCGCGCATGCAAGGCAAGCACCATAACCCGCTGAGCCACCGCTCCAGCCCTGCTTTAGCTTCTTAAAAGTGAACTGTAAAGCCAGGCATGGTGGCACATACCTGTAATCTGAGCAATTGTGGAGGCTGAAACAGGATGTTCTCAAGTTTAAACCTAGTCTTAGCAACTTAGCAAGGCCCTGAGCAACTTAGTGTGACCCTGTGTCAAAATATAAAAAGGGGGGCTGGAGTGGTGGCTCAGTGGTTACGGCGCTTGCCTGGTACATGCAAGTACTTGAGTTCGAACCCCAGCACCACGTACACAACAGTGTCAGAGGAATGAAAGTCACATGAAAAACTAAATAAAAAAATTGCTTAAAAAAAAAAAAAAATATATATATATATAAAGGGCTCAAAGGTTAAGTGCCCCTGGGTTCAATCCTCAGTACTGTCCTCCCCAGATCCCCCACCAAAAAAAGAAGTGAACCATAAAGTGACATAGTAACATCTATTATCAACCAATCAGAGGTTCTGAAAATGTGGTCTGGGAACTCCTGGGAGTCACAGACCCTTCTGGAGAACCTGGAAGTAAAAACCATTTTCATAAAACATTAAGATTTAAGTTATCTTTTTATTCCTGTTACACCATGATTACATGTTTTTAGATGACCTGTGATATCATGATTCTTAAAGCTAATAAATGATGTGTATGTATATTGTTTTAAAATTTTTTAGCTTTACTTTTTAATATGATACTTAGTGACAGGTACAAACTGGATAAACAAATAATCTTTGGGTTCAATTATTTTCATGAATGTAAAGGTGTCCTATGACCAAAATTTAACAACTAGTAAACAATGCAGTATTGTTTCGCAAGCACTTCTCCCTATGACTTTCAAAGGATTAGGCACATGCCTATATGTGTGTGAAGGACACCACTTCATCTTGCCTTTTTATAATTCTTACACGCCTGCTGTTCCTGCCATTTCAGAATCTTAAAGACCCAAGTAGAAGAAAAAGCAAATCAAAGTTCCCTGCTTAGTGGGATTATTCTACGAATGATCTTGTGGGACTGGAGCAGTGGCTTGGCAGTTACAGCACTTGTCTGGCATGCACAAGTACGTGAGTTCAAACCCCAGCATCATATACGCAACGAAATCTCAGAGCAACGAAAGCCATGTGAAAAAATAAATAAAAATTGTTTCTCTCTCTCTCTCTCTTAAAAAAAAAAAAAAAAAAGAATCATCTTGGGCATAAAGTATACACATATAAACTTTCAAGCTTCCAAGTTATGAAATTTCTGAACTTAGGGAAAGGAAAGCATCAGGGACTGGGCAAAAGTGAGGCTGACTAAATGACATTTTTTTGAAGATACTCTCACAGTATAATTGAGAATTCCTTATGGAACACCACTTTATTTAATGACCTATGGCAACAAAAAGAAAGAAACACTGAAATTGACTGTCTATCAGGGAAATAATACAGCACCACATTTTCATCTTAGAAGATAAAGTCTCACATCTCAACTAATTTATTCACTTTTTTTATTGTTGATCTTTGTTCTTAACAATTCTATCTCTGAAAGGCTTTCAAACCAAAGTTTGTTTTGAAGAAGGTATACACTTGTCAATGTAGCCAACATAAAAGTACTTGTGTACAGGATCTGTACCACCCTGTACATAAGGGCCCTTACTCCTCTTGGCCCTTTAGGTGAATATCAACTATTTGGGAAATCTTAACATTTTATTGAGTTGTTTTCTAAACTCTGAGGAAGTTTGTTTTTTTAGACAATTATGAGTTAGAACACTTTGGTGTTGGTCAAAGCAGACTGTCACATTTCCTGAAAAACTTATAAATTCTACCAATTGGTATATATCTTCTGAAAATTTAGATCCTATTATCACATTTTAAGTTATATATATAATAGAAATGATTCTGTATAAAATGAAGAGTCACAATGCATTTAAACAAAGCCAAATGATTTCCATAAATCATTACCTTTGATAACAGCTTGTCAAATAAGCTATCCATTATCGCTACAAGCTTAGCTGATATTTCAGCTATGTGGTCATGGTAATCCTGCAATGAGAAACAATATTGTATTTTACAGTTCCTGACACACATCCAAAAAATATTTAAAAATTAAGGAATTAAATTAGTGAAACTTTAATAAAAAAATAAATGAAAAAATACCTTAGTGATATGATCAAAATGCCTAAGCATATTATACTGCTTAGGTGGTAGTCGGGCTTCGAAATGAGCCCGGATCACAGGAATGTAGTGCACAATTAACTGCAAACATCGTGAAGAAAGAGCTGAAGATTCAGAGTGGGTACATAATGGGGAAACAAAAAAATGTTGATTTTAATTACAAGTTTAAAATGCTTATTTAATTTTTATAAAGACTCCAGTTTATTTCATAAAAGAGTACCATGGCAAAGACAACACATTTCATTTTTCTTAAGAAAATAATTTGGTTCTGAATAACTAAATAAATATGCTGCTTTCTCAATAGACTTGAGTCTCAATGGACACTAACACGACAATTTATTCTCTTCTGACATTAATATCTTTCACCCCAAAGTACTTCTTATACCTTATTTAACATTTTCTAGAGTGCAGCAGCTTCCAAATAACTTATACTTGTTCAAAGTGGAAATTCCTTCCAACAGTCTCCAGGTTAGTTTTTCAATTATAACACATAAAAGAATGAATTAGCATTTGCCACTTTATAGCTTTTGGTTAGAGCCATGAAAATATCACATATGATAAAAACATAAGAAGAGTGATATCATTATAACACCTCAACATATGAATTAAGTACAAGGATCCATACCCAAATTTTTTGTAGTAATTGTCTTTAGTCCAACAACTTGCAATGCACCAGCTCCAAGAACTAACTGGCAACTTCTTGAGTTGAAGTACTAAGAAAGGAAGGGAGGGGAACCAAACACAATGATTTATTAAAAGCCATTCTTTATATACTGGCAATGTGTTAACTGTCCTAAAAATACATTCCTCTTTCCTCTCATTCAAGGACCAATTAGGATCTATTTATTCAATAATGAAAAAAAGAGGGAAATTCTGAATAATAATATTTACTTTTGGTAGACAAAAAAAAAATTGAAAAATTTTAAAAATCAGTTTTCAGAAATTAAGCTTTAATTTTCATTCACAATACTATTCAGTTTCGGTCATTCTTGTTCAAACATCCTAGATTTAAAAGAGTATAAATATTTCCTGACTAAAATTCAAATGCAGGACAAAATGGGTAGATCAGACGTTTGAAAAAATAAAGCTTTTCCTATATACTAGCAATTAAAAACATGTTAACAGGAAATGACTGAATAAAATTATCACATTTTCATTTTACATGAATTGCTCTGAAAGAATGATGTAAGAAAAATCTCTAACCTTAGTGAGATGAATTTTGTAATGTTCAGTGAATTCCTTCCATGCACATTTGAAACCAGTCCAGGTTTTTTGACCTAAGTGGCCTCAGTCATGTTCAGCACCTAACGAACAAATCATCTCCTGTCTCCAATGTCATTAACAACTCTATGAGTGCAATGAGGAATCACTAAATGTAGAGTGAGAAGGAAGCAGACAGCCCTTTGTCTAGTAACATGTGATGCAACCATGAATAAATATCACAAGATTAATGTCGTAAAGATAACCTGACCTTGATATATCTTAAAAAGATTAGTTATATCCTAATGGGCTAATTCTTCCAACTATTTTTCCATAAAAGGGTGAATTCATACACACCTTCAACAAATCTGACAGACGAGTAAGCATGTCAGTAGTAACAGATGGGATGTTATCCACACACTGGCAATATTCAAGGATAATTCTTATTAACAGCAATACAGTTCTGTAAGAAAAGAAAGATGTCCCATAGGCAATCAAAACAAGAAAAGCTGAACTGATCTGGCATATAAAAAAATCAAATTACCTGTTCAATGCATCTCTGAGGACATACTGATCTTGATAACTGCTAAATTATGTTTCACCTATAAATGCAACAGGTTCTGGCCTAATATAATGCAAGAGAAGCACTTATGGTGCAAGACTTAAGGAGGCACTTATTATCAGAGTTGCACAATTACAGAGTCAGTACTTACATGACACTGAGAATAAGTGGCTCATCAAATTTTGTGCTGTAGGCACAGTACTTGGTTTATGGCATTCTTATTAAGAAAGTCTTCTTTATAAGGCAAGTATTCTATTCTTTGGCCAATTCCGAAACACTGACAAAAAGACAAAAATCAGTGTTTCTGATTAACTAAGTAGTAGGTCTTCAATTATAGCTACTGAATTAATGAAAGGGAACCTACTCCAGATTTTCTTAGAGAGATGAAAATGAAAAAGAAGCTATATATTACCCACGAAGTTTACTGGTAGGTCAATAAAAGTTCTCCAAAAATGAAAAATTATCAGCTCAATAATAGGACATGTTGTGAGTTGAGAAAAAAAAAAAAAAAACACTACAGGGAGGCTAAATGAAACTGAAATTAATAGAAAAAGAACCATTTATTTTAAGACATCTAAGTTGGGGCTGGAGGGGTGGCTCAGGAGTTACCAGTGCTTGCCTAGCATGCACACAAGGATGCAAGTTCAAACCTCAGCACTATGTACACAACAAAGTGTTAAAGCAACAAGATCGCATGAAAAATTAAATAAAATTGATTCTTTCTCTCTCTTGAATACAGATTGGAAAATTAAAAAAAAATTCTATACATACTTATTGAGTGCTTATTATACTGTCAAGAAAAATAAAAATGGTAAGATATGATCCCCCTACCTTTGTGGAACTCAGTCTTACTAGAAACACATACATAAAGGAATAATTCCATTATACTATAGTAAGTACCATGAGAAGGTACATAGAGTTACTTTCTTTTTGGAAGAAGCTGTTTCAGAAAACAGTGACAAGAAGCAAAGAAGAAAAGTGAAAAAGAATGATGCTCTACATATTCAGAATTAGATCTAAATTCTAATTCTGACTTTATCTGGGCCACTTTATGTTAATCAGGACTTTCAATTCCAGTAACTACAGAAAGGAAACCACAATCCTTGGCATGTCTATTTCACAAAGTGAAGATAAAGTGAGATTATATATATGAAAATACTTAACTATGAACTGCTATTAAAGAATATGAAGGTATTTTAAGTGGGTAAGAATATTTACCAATTTAATAAAAGGCCATCATGCCATATATAATGCTAGAATTTATTTCTTAGTTAACTTGAATAAGAGATGATTACTAAGAAGAGTAAAAACCTAACAACTGAAATGATGAAAAATAAACACCAATATATTAGTTATTAGAACTGTGTTAAATGCCTTATAGCATTACCCGTTTAATTTTCACAATAATTGTATGAAGAACTACTTTGCACTTTTTGTGGGCATCAGAGTCTACAACTTAAAACTACTATGCTGTACTACACACTAAGAAAGCTGAAGAAAATAAGACAGCAAGAGACTGTCACCCTTGGACTGTCTACATTTCTTATTATACAAGAAAATTTTTGGTAAGCCAGAGATTAAGCACACTATAGAGTACAGAAAATAAAAAGGAATCCATTAAATTTCCTTTAAATAGCTAATTAGGATTTAAAATTGTTAATCCAAATTTCTAATTAACTTCAAGAAGGTAACAGAAGACTTATGTTTCAAATAACTCACAAAGAAAAAAATACTACTCACCCAACAACAGCATACTGTTGTCCCTCGACAATGAGAACTTCAGCTGGTTTTCTTTCTTCTGGAAGTAGAGAATAAAGCAAATAAACAAGAAAGGGTACACGATGCTCATTTATGTAAACAAACATCTACTTCTTCAGAAGCAATCCGGCAGAGTAAATAAAGTACACTGGGTGTGTAGCTAAGATTTGGTTTGAGTCCTGGTATTGCCAATTACTGGATAAATAACCTTAGACTCAACTTCTTTCAGTCTCAATCTGTTCAATCTATCCATGAAATGTTTCAGGATTATTGTTGACTATTTTTTTTTTTTGAAGAGAGAAGAGCACAGTGAGAGAAGAGAGAGAAAGAGAATGAGAGAATCAATTTAATTTAGTTTTTTGTGTTGCTTTCACTGCCCTGACATTTCATTGTGCACATAGTGCTGAGGTTTGAACCTGCACCCTCATGCATGCCAGCCCCTGCTGCTAACTATTTAAAATGATTATAAATTGCCTATTCATGAGGTTTGACACATGGTAGATTAGCAAGTAGTTAAAAAAACAAAGTTATTATTGATTTGGAAAGGTAAAACTAGCTTTTCAACTGGCTGCCTTTATTAATGTCATTACCATCTTAGAATATGGGTTAATTTCTAAATTTAATGGACATATTATGCACTTACTACTACTTTTTTTTTTTGTACTGGAGATTGAACCCAGGGGCACTTTACCACTGAGCCACATCCCTAGCCATTTTTATTTTTTGAGATAGGGCCTCTCTAAATTGCTGAGGCTGGTCTTGAACTTGTGATCCTCTTGCCTCAGTCTCCCAAAGTGCTGGGGTTACAGATATGCGCCACCACATCTGGCTATGTATTTAATTCTTAAGATTTCAACCTGGAAGTTATTTTCACAATGTGGCATTTCCTATATTTTTTCTTATTATAAAACAAAATTAAGGATTTTGAGATGAAAAGAACAGGGGACTGATTATCATCTTAGATCAGCCAAAATAATTAAGAGACATATACAGGTCATTATGTTTGCCTAAGTGAAGAGTCCCCCTTTGAATTTTAAGACAAAAAAGTCGTCTTCCTTTTCTCTTTCATGCAAAGAAATCCACTGTGAGAAAAATTTCTAAACATGATTCACTATGTACATCAGACTATAAATTTTCTGAGGGCAAGGACTGTTTCTGAACCAGTTCTCCATATTATAGAGAAGGAGCACAGTATAGGAGATAGGAGACAGGAAACTAATAAAGTCAGTAAACCTGAATATGAATCCCTACTCTACCATTTCCTAGCTATGTAGCTCAAAGTTGCTTAAAGTCTGTGTCTCAGTTTCCATATTTATTAGGTGGTCATATTAACATGACATATGTAAAGTGCTTAGAACAGCACCAAATAAGAACTCAACCAATATACCTGTTATCCATTAACCTTCATTTCCCCAATGCTAGTAGTATCCCTAGTGATTAAAAAAAAAAAAAAAGTATGGTGCATGAATGAATAATAACCCAGGACCCTTAACTTGATAAGAATTAGTAAAATTTTAATGAACTTGTAATAGGTATAACTATTCATGGGGGTGGGAATATGGGGGGAAGAGGGATGAGGGATGAGGAGAAGAAAGGCATTTAAGAAAAATTTTATACTATCAGAATCCTACAAAGAGGGATTGAAAGTAATTCACTTTGAAGGGGGGAAAATACATACTTAATTCAGTCATTCCATATTTTTTATATTAATTTAAAAAAATCAATGTTTACATAATAGTGGAACTGAAAGACTGAGCTTTCAGGGACAGAAAACACCTCTAGTTATCTAACACGACACCTTACATAATAGGAAGTCAATGAAATAGAGCCGAAAGACTAGATAAGTGATAAGTCTTATAATTTTAACTAGTGATTTAGTATACTCAGAGTGTTTTTATTTCTCTCCAGCTTCCACTATATGAAGGCTTTTGTTTTGGTAGTATTATATAATCAATTAAAAAACTGCAACCTGACAAAACTGCCTATTTAAAATAGTCACTAGGTAACAGAAATTTACATAATTTCTTCAGTTCCTCTCTCTGTCCTATATGAACTAATCTATCTATACCCAACTGCTTCCCTATTGTCAGAATGGTAAAAAAAGGTAGACTTTCTCTTGAACTCTGGATTAAATTCCAGATACCTGCCTCATAAATCACTTTTTTACTCTTATCCAAAAGCAAGCTGATTCTTCTTTCTGTGAAGTATGAAAATGTAATTCAGCTCCCCCACCCCCACCAAAAAACAAAAAACCCACTTCTCAACTCCCTGAGTGGATTAAGAAAACAATCCAATTTCTCCACCTCTCTAGTTACCACTTCATCACTTTCCCTTCACAAACTTATTGATAAATTGGGATACATCTGTCTATCCTCCCTTAGCACTGAACTGCATTCTAACACTACCACTCCACTGAATGACTAGGACTGCAAATTATCTCCTACATGTCAAATGAATGGTTGCCAGTTGTATCCTAGTCAGTCTCTTGTAGCAAAGTTGTATTTTGTGAAAATATGAAGTATACAATTTGAAAATATGTATGCTGTGTAAAACATTAAACTTTCACTAAAAATACATAAAATTTGAAATAATACAACTGCCTCCTCCGTTAAAAGTATTTAGGAAGTTCATAATATATTATGAATCAATTTACATTATCATCACAGGATGACTCCACTTTAACTTGTATACAAACATCTCCTAGCTATTGCATCTCTTTCATATGAAACCCAACTGGTATTTGACAATCAATGACAATTTTCTCATTGAATCTCTTATTTTTTACTTCTGTTTTTCTGAATTTCTTCCTACTTCTCTGGTCCTTTCTTAATCTCCTTTAGTTTTCTTTTTCCACAGTTGTTCTTCTTCTTCTTTTTGTTTTTGGTACTAGAGATTAAACCCATGGGTACTTAACCACTGAATCACACCCCTAGCCTGTTTTCATTTTTTTGAGACAGGGTCCTGTTAAAAGTTCCTGAGGCTGGCTTTGAACTTCATGATCCTCCTACCTCAGGCTCCTGAGTCACTGGGATTACACTTGCACCACTCCCAATGTACATTTTGGTTTTTGTTATGCCATTGTTTACAGCTTTGGTTTCACTCATTAAACTTAGCTTCTTTAAAGCAGATTGCAGACTTGTCTCAATATAGGACACAAAATGGAAATGAATTAGTGTTCACTGGATGTAAAGCACATCATCTAGTGTCTAGAACTCAATAAATGTTTGAAATTATTATTATAAATTACCATAAATACTTTTCCTGTCAAATATTTAATAGGGAATTTTAGTTCTAGGTTTTGGAATAGGCATTGTCAATTAAAGTAACATTCAACATTCATACAAAGTAAACAAACAATAAAAAAAAATTGAAAAAAAGTGTGTAGAAGAATACACATACCCCCTGATTTTTTTTCCGGTAAAGCTATCTTTCCATCTGATATAGAATCAACAAGATCCTGAAATTCTGCAGGAACATCAGCTTGCTTCCAGCGCTCATTATCTAAGAGGAGACTATTCAAAAGACAAAAGAAAGATAAACTTTAATAATATTTCAACATCTTCCTTGTTTGAAATGGAAGAAGAGTTCAACTTAAATTTGCATAAGTCTATTTTTTTAAAGGCACATAGACAATAAACAAACTATACATTTAAATAAATGTTTACTTTTGTACTAAAATTACTCCATTAAGGTCCAGTCTTTCAACATTTCTAGTTCAGTAATCATCTTCAGAGTCCATTACTCTTCTTCTGTTAAATTTGGCTGTTGTTTTCTGTTTGTTGGTTTACTTTTTCAAGGATTTCTATTAACCCATGTTCTGATTATCTTCCCACTGAGTTGTTCATATTTTGCCATCTGTATGAGCTAATTTTCTACAAAAATATAGAATGCTTCACAAATCTGCAGGTCATCCTTGTACAGGGGCCAGGATAATCTCTGCATCATACTAGTCTTAGTGAATATATAAGATTTAAAAAGTACAAAAAACCTTAATCAATTGAATCATTCATAAACAGTACTGTTAGGTCGGTTTCAGGTGGCTGGATGGGGGCAGGGCAGACTGTGCGGGAAGGAACAACCCATCAGGCGCTGACAGATAAACCCCAAAGGCGTCTTGCCATCTCCAAATGATCAATGGAGTCAACAGCCAATCCCCAAGGAATAAGAGACGCCTGAACTTCCCCTGCCCACAACAGATTATAAAGTCACTACCCAGTCAGGGCTGTATGTGACTTCTCCAGCCCCCCACGCCAGTGGACCAGTGAACCTCACCTGAGAGCCAATTCCAATAAAAGCTTTGCTCAGGCACTTTTAGGTCTAACTCCTTTTTGGTCACCTGTGCCTAATCTTACATTTGGTGCTGAAACTCGGGAGGGTTTTTTAATATTCCCCATGCAGGGAGTGGGGGGAATCTGCCCTCTCCCTCAGGCAAACTGGGGACCTCATGCACCATCCTTTCTCCTCATCCAGGATGATAGAAGTGGGGTAAATTCCCTTGCCTTTCCCTTGGCCTTGTGGTTGCACTTTCCATTATGGAGGTCTGTCTGTAAGTAGCACGTGCCACGTGTTCGGGTCCCTGGTATACTGTGGAGACGTCCCGGCCTCTAGCTAGTCCCACTTGTCCTGTTCTGGGCCCCCATTGGCTGAGGACACGTGCCAGCCTCTGGCCCACCTGCTTCCCATTCCTCAAGCAAACATGACCAGAATTTGGAACGCTTCTTAATGTTCCTGTTCACCCCTGGGGTAACACTGAAAGGCCATGGGAAATGCCAAGTCCTCCCTAGACTCCAAGACTCCCTTGGGCTGTCTATACCTTAATTTCACTAATTTAGGACTCTCAAGACTTACGCCATAAGTGGCTGGTCTTTTACTCAACTGTGGCCTGGCCTCAGTACACTTCAGACAATGGCTCAAAAATGGCCTCCAGAAGGAACTTTTAACTTTTGAATCAAATCCTCACTAATTTGGACAATTACTGTCCCTGGAGAGGGAAATAGTCAGAAATGCCTTATATTCAGGCCTTTTGGGACCTGCCCTCTTGTCCTCCCCTTTGCTCCACCTGCTCTACGGCCCAAGTCCTTCTTGTCAGGGACAGGCCCAAACCTCTCCCCCACTGTTCTCCTGCATCTTCTTCCTCATTTTCAGATCCACCGGAACTGCTCTCAGCTCCTCCCTCCCGTCCTCCTCCTCCTCGCTTAGGCCATACCTCCTTCTCCTCCTTTTCCTCCTCTCCTCCCACAGCTACAGTCCCTCTAACCCTTTCTCCTACCGATACAGCTCTTCCTCCCCAACTATAGCTACAGTCCCTCCACTCCTTTCTTCTAAGGTTATAGCTCCTCCTCCTGACTCTTACCCCACCCCTCCTTCTCCTCCTCCGGCCTACTCAACTCTCCCTTCTCCTGTCAGCACCCACACTCAATCCCATCAGGCCCTCCTACCACCCAACCCAGAAGTCCTTTGTCCTCTCCAGGAAGTGGCTGGCACAGAGGGAACTGTGTGAGTCCAGTCCCATTCTCACTCCAGGATCTGTCCCTGATTGAAAAGTGCCTAGGGTCTTTCTCTGCTGACTCTTCTATTTGCAATAAAGAATTTAAAAACCTTTCTCAGGCTTATGACCTCGCCTGGCATGATTTCTGTATCATTCTTTCTTCCACCCTTGCACTAGACGAATGAGCTTGCATCAAGCAGGCAGCACGAGACCATGCCAATCAAGTCCGCCTAACAGACATAACTCTACCCATGGGTACAGCAGCAGTTCCACAAAATGAGCCCAACTGGGACTACCAGGAAGGCCAACGGGGTCGCCCTAATTGCACTCACATGGTCCAACGTCTCATAGCAGCCATGCAGTCAGTCTCCAATAAAGTGATTAATTTTGATAAACTGAGGGAAATTACCCAGGATCCAGATGAGAATCCAGTTCTATTTCTTAACCGTCTTACAGAGGCCCTTAGCAAATATACTAAACTGAACCCTGAATCTCCCTCTGAGGCTACAGTGTTAGCAACCCATTTCATTTCTCAATTGGCTCCTGATATTAGAAAAAAGATCAAGTAAGCTGAGGAGGGTTTGAGATCTGATAAAAATGGCCTTCAAAGTCTATAATGCCAGAGGAATTGGCCAAACTGGCCAGGCAGGCTCACTTACAGATGAAGGTAACACTCCAAACCCAAGCCTTTGTAGCTGCCCTGCAGCTGGCAGCTCCAGCGAGAGCTTCGAAAAGGCAACAGCAATCCTCTCCACCAGGGGCTTGATTCAAGTGAGGATATGAAGGTCACTGGGCCTGTTAGTGCCCAAACCCACAGCCTCCCTCCAGGCCATGTCCCACCTGCAAACAAGCAAGGCACTGGAAGAGTAACTGTCCTATGACTGGCCCTACCCCAGCACCTCCACGCAGGGGTGTGACCAGCCAGGTGGTCCCTTCCTTTGAGCTGTTGGGAATTGCAGAAAACTGAGGGAGCCTGGACTCAAGGACCCCTATCACCCTCGCCGAGCCCAGGGTAATGTTCCAGGTAGCAGGTCAGTCCATAACTTTTCTTATGGACACAGGGGCTACCTAATGTGTCCTGCCTGCCCAGTCTGGGCCTGTTTCCTTCCCAGATTTCGGTTTTGGGAATGATGGGAACACTCCTTCCTAAGCAGAACAGCTAAGCTAGCCTGTACCCTGGAGGGACACCTTTTACACACTTTTTCCTGGTCATTTCCTTCTGTAACACCCATATTGCCAGCACACAAATCCTCAGGGGCCTCTCACTTGGTCCAGAATCTCCACCTAATTAACGAGGCAGTTATTCCCATCCATTCAGGGGTTCCTAACCCCTACACTCTTCTTTCCCATATCCCCACTTCTACCACTCACTTCACAGTCCTAGATCTCAAAGATGTGTTCTTTACAGATCCCCTTTACCCTAATTCCTATTACCTCTTTGCCTTCAAATGGGATCCTACATCCTTTAGGTCTCAACAGCTGACGTGGACAGTTTTACCCCAAGGCTTCCGGGACAGCCCCCACCTCTCTGGGCAAGCCCTGGCACATGATTTGGCTACCTGTGACTTGGGTAATAGCATTCTCCTACAATATGTGGATGACCTTCTTCTATGTAGCTTGTCCCTCAAAACCTTCCAAGCTCACACTGCTCAGCTCCTTAACTTCCTGGGATCTTGGAATTATCAGGTCTCTCCAGCCAAAGCCTAGCTTACTACCTCCTCAGTCACGTATTTAAGCATACTCCTCACTCCTACCTCTAAAAGCCTCCCAACAGACAGAATCCAAGACCTCCGTGACCTACAGCAATCAGAAATGGAGGATTATATCCTCTCCTTCCTGGGCTTGGCTGGCTTTTTCAGACACTGACTCCCCAACTTTGCACTTCTTGCCAAACTTCTGTATCAGGCAGCAAAGGAGACCCCTCATGGGTCCCTCACCTCCCCCAAATATGGTAGCCAATTCCTTTTACAAGCTCAGAGATGCTCTCAGGTCTTCCTCCACTCTCTCTCTCCCTAACCCTAACCATCCTTTCCACCTTTTCATGGATGAAAGACAGGGTGTTGTCACTGGCCTCCTAACTCAACCAACTGGACCTTCCTACAGACTGGTGGTATATCTCTCCAACCAACTCGATTCTATGGTTTGTGAATGGCTACCACGCCTCTGGGCACTGGCAGCAGCAGTTGAACTGACTAAGGAAGCCCTAAAACTTACTTTACTCCAACCAATAACTGTATTCTCCACTCACTGACTCCAGGATCTCTTAAGCCAAAAATCCGTTCTCCTCTTGAGCCCATCACGGATTCAATAATTTCACCTCCTCTTTATAGAAAACCTCACCATTACTCTCTGTTCTTCTTCTCTCAACCTAGCTATACTTCTCCCCCTGTCCCCACTTCCCTCAACCGTCAGCCATTCCTATCCACAGGTACTGGAGGCTCTACATTCACCACATCAGGATCTCTTTGATTCCCCACTTCCCTCACCTGACCTAACCATTTTTATAGATGGCAGTTCTGTGCTGGGCCCTGATGGACACCGTAGAGCCACTTATGTGGTAGTCACCACCACCTCAGTTCTGGAAGCCAGCTGCCTTCCAGAAGGAACCACCTCCCAAAAAGCCAAACTCTTTGCTCTCATTAGAGCCCTCATTCTATCCAAAGACAAACAGGTTAACACCTACACAGATTCCAAATATGCCTTCTTGATTGCTCACTCGAATTTGGCTATTTGGATAGAGCATGGGTTTCTAACCATACAGGGGTCACCGGTGGTCAATGCCTCCCTAATTTCCAAAGTCTTGAGTTTCAAAACTACCATCCCAAGTTGCTATAATACACTGCCAAGGACATCAAAAATACTCAGACCCTATAGCCATGTGTAACAATAAAGCTGACTCTATAGCATAGAGGCTAACAACAAAGTCCTCAACAGCCCCCATCCTATTCCTATCCACTAACATTAAACCTGAATATTCTCCACAGGAGCAGAAAGACCTAATAACCCAGGGCAGCCATTTTGGGGATGATTGCAGGATCTTCCTGAGGGACCAGATTGCCCTTCCAAGCAGCAAGCTTACAACTTAGTGATGGATATTCACAACTCTCTTCATATTGGTCCCAAGCCTCTTCTGCAGTTTCTCTAACCCCTGTTATCTCCCAGGAATCAGAACTATTCTCCAGCAGGTCCACTTCGCTTGCCCTGTCTGCTCCAGAGTTTCCCCACAAGAAGGCATCAAAACCAAACTCCCAACACATCAGATGAGGGGCCATCAGCAAGATGAATAATGGCAGATCGACTTCATCCACATGCGTAGGCACAAAAAGCTCCATTATTTACTCACTGTGGTTGAAACTTTTTCAGGCTGGATAGAAGCCTTCCCCACCTCCAGGGAAACTGCAGACACCATTGCCTCCATCTTCACTGAGCAGATCATTCCCAGATTCGGACTTCCCATGTCCATCCAGTCAGACAATGGTTCAGCCTTCACCCCTCAGATTGTTCAACAAGTCTCCAAAGGTCTCAGCATCACCTGGAGGCTCCACATCCCCCTACTGGCCCCAATCCTCAGGTATGGTCCTCAAGGATCATCTCACCAAATTTACTACTGAACTTAAGCTCTCCTGGCCCAGTCTCCTTCCATTGTCCCTTATCAGAATTCAGGCAGCCTCTAGTGCCCCCATAGACCTAACCCCCCCTGAGCTACTCTATGGGTGTCCTTTCCTATTCAACCAAAGCTTTCCAGACATCCTTCCCCTGGCATCCTATCTACCCTATCTCACACTCTTAGATAAACTCCTAAGGAAACATGCAGGCCTCTGTCTTCCCGCACCTTCTACAGCCTTACATTCAACCACACCACAACCCAAATCGGCCACTACCCCTCTTCAACTGGGTGACACGGTTTTGTTCTAGGAACTACATCTTCAATCGCTGCAACCTCGTTGGACTGGACTCCATACGGTCATACTTACCACCCCATCAGCAGCCAAACTTTTGGGCCACTCCCCTTGGTACTATGCCTCTTGCCTTAAAAAAGCACCCTTCCGGGGCTGGAGCAGTGGCTCAGTGGTTGCGGCACTTGCCCGGCATATGCGGATACACAGGTTCAAACCCCAGCACCCATACACACAACTGTCAGAGCAACGAGAGCCATGTGAAAAACTCAATAAAAGATTGATATTCTCTCTCTCTCTCTGTCCTTCTCTCTTAAAAAAAGAAAAAAAAAAAAAAAGCACCCTTCCCAGATACCCAGCCCTGGACTTCTACCACACTGGGGCCCACCATACTCAATATCTCTTGCCAACTCCAACTCCCTGTTTCTTCTACTACTCATTAACCTCTCTCAGGCCTCTACCTCAGCCTACAGGTGGCATTTTTACATCCAGGAGACATGGTAGCAAGATGGGATCTCCCACCCTCAGTTTGTGGGTCAGGGTGAATGTTCTACTGGTTGCAATCGTGCGGTCACTCTTAACATTACTAGATTTAGTCAAGGCTCATCCTTGTCCTTGTGTGTTGCAATGCAATGCTTCCTATCAGACCAGACTAAGGACTTTTGTAAACAATAGCCTGACACCTATGGTGGATGCCCCTATAATCCACGTGAGAAATGCTTCCTAGATAAGCCTTGCTATGAGAACCAAGCACATGCCAAATTGACTATTAAGGATCCTTGGGACCCAAAATGGGCTTCCAGTGTAAACTCTGTTCTTGGGGATGGGCCAAGAATCCCTCAGCTTCAATCAAAATCTGGAGAATTTATGTAGAGGTACTTCCTCAGATTCATATAACTATTCAGGAACAGGAGAAGGAACTTCAACATAGCTACCCATCCCAAAGCTGATCCTTGATACGTCAAGGTCTTCAACTCCTCAACTTATCTAGGGTCAACAACATCTCAGAATGCTTTCTCTGCACAGGTTTGGACTGGACCCCACTAACAGCTGTTCCTATTAGTGCCCCCTTTAATACTTCCTTAACACCTCAGATGATCCCCCTCCATCCCTGGAGGGGGTTCCCCTTTTTCACAACTCTCCAAAGAACTTTTCTTACTGTTACACTTCCTCTACCTCAATACCTTGCAACCGAACCATAGAGATCTCTTCCTCAGTGTTTGCACCTCCAGGATTCTTTTTCTGGTGTAATGGCACCCTGATTAAAAAAAAATTAGATTCCAGCATGCCCTTTGTTTTCTGCGTGTCCTCTGCTTTAGTTTCTCAGTTGACACTATACAGTGAAGCCAAATTAATCTAGCTCGCTCAGAATCCCCTCCCTAGGGCAAAATAGGCCATTTCCTACCAATGGTGGTCGGACTCTTCCTAGTCTCCTCACTCGCTGCCTCTGGCCTGGGGGCAGGAGGACTTGGTTATACAGTCACTGCCATCCAGAGGCTAGAATAGCAACTCCAAGAGGCAGCAGAGACATCTGCTGCCTCCCTGGCCTCCCTACAAAGACAAATAACATCTATTGCCCAAGTTTCCTTGCAGAACTGCTGAGCACTAGAGATCTCCTGACAGTGGACAAAGCGGGAACATGCTGATTCCTAAAAGAGAAATGCTGCTACTACATCAATGAAACTGGGCTGGTTAAGAAAAATGTCAAAACTCTCAGATATCTGAGTGAAAGGCTTAGGTAGCAACCATCAAAAGACCCTTGGCCAGGGTGGCTAAATTCCACTCTTGTCACCTGGTTGACCCCCGTCCTTACTCCCATATTAGTAATAGGACTCCTTCTAATGATTGCTCCCCTGTCTCCTCCACAAAAGCGAGATCATTAGAGTAACATACAATCAAATACTGTTGCACCTTTTACAGCCAACTCCCTACTGAACCAACAGTCAAACATTCCCCTCCCCACTACACCCCCTAAACAGCAGGAAGTAGCCAGATAGAAATTTGCACCCTAAAAGGTCGCAATGTTAAGGTTGGTTTCAGGCAGCTGGATGGGGGCAGGGCATGAGGCAGACTGTGCGTGAGAAGGAACAACCAATCAGGCGCTGACAGATTAAACCCAATGGCATCTCACAATTGTCCAATGATTGATGGGGTCACCATCAATCCCAGAAGAATACGAGACACCCCCCCCCAAAACTTCCCCTGCCCATCCCAGACTACAAAGTCGCTGCCCAGACAAGGCCACGTGCGACTTCTCTGGCCCCACATTCTGATGGACCGGTGAACCTTGCCCAAGAGTGGATCCCAATAAAATCCTTGCTTAGCCGCTTTTTGGTCTGACTCCTTTTTGGTCACTCAAGTCTGATCTTACAAGTACCAGTACTTTCAAAAAATATTTCTATATCTTTTCACCTAACCAGGAGTGATGAAACATAATTTACTTCACTTTGAGTTAAGAAAGAAAAGTCAGCCTGGCACAATGGTGCATGCCTGTAATCCCAGTGACTCAGGAGGCTGAGACAGGAAGATCTTTAGTTCAAAACCAGCCTCAGCAACTTAGTGAGGCCCTAAACAACTTAGCAAGACCCTGTCTCAAAAAAAAAAATAAATAAATAAAACAGGCTTGGGATGTGGCTCAGTGGTTAAGTGCCCCTGGGTTCAATCCCTGGTCCAAAAAGAAAAAAGAAAAAGTCAACCTACGATATCTTCTTACATGAGTAAGCATTCTAACTCCATTTTGAGAAACCAAAAAGTGTGATTTTTAACTCCATAATCTATCATTAATTTTTAAAAAATTATCAGAAATGTTGGCTAGTCAGTCAATTCTTTTAAAAAATATAACTGAGGGGCTAGAGCAGTGGTTCAGCAGTTACAACACTTGCCTAGCATGTGAAAGGACACGGGTTTGAACCCCAGCACCACATACACAAGAAAGTGTTGGAGCAACAAAAGTGACATAATAAACTTAATAAAATTGATTCTTTCTCTCACTGTCCCTCTCTCTTTAAAAAGAAAAAAAAATGTGTATATATATATATATATACGTATATATATATACATATGAATGTGTGTGTGTGTACATATATATAAAATTGAATTCTGTAAAAAAGCAAATTGCATAGTAATGATACCTGAGCTTAGTTTTTCTTTCTTCATGAAATCTATTTACAAACTTATTAGCTTGGCTCTGAAGTGCTCCAAGTAATGACATGCTTTTTCTTCCACAAATCTGTTCTGTCTCTGAAATGAATGTTTCCATTAATCTAGAAAGTGTAATGAATTCCGTGGAATTTAGCTTCTCAAGAAAACCATCCTAAATTAAAAAACATACACATAAAAATCATGGCAGGAATTAGTACAAAATCAAATATGTATGAGCTATAAAACCAACTTAGTTTAATAATGTCACTATTAATTATTACATTACTTTCATAATATAGTAATTATATCATTATTTTGCAATAAGTTTTTTTTATCATTTCAAAAGAAATTTCCCAATACTTCAGTCCCAAAAACTGAGCATGAAAAGCTTAAGATGTCTTAAATCTGATTCTGATTCCTTTATAACACATACAGTAACTCAAATGAATTCAGGTCAAAATACTGAAGTTTAATTTTATTAACCTGTTTGCTTACATGTACATGTGTACATATACAGATATAAACAAGCATCTTGCATTCAAATTAAGATGTTAAGATTTTATAGTAAGTCCTTTCATCATTAATTTGAAAATAATATTTCAATAATATTTACTATTTCTTTTATTTATTTTACATCTCAGCATGTCCTTACTAGAACACAAATAATACCATTAACTTTATTGTTAAAA